>DWLH01002683.1:0-10472 GCA_018249795.1 Heliconius telesiphe telesiphe | reverse complement strand
CTCTCTTGCCAAACGATAATTCTAAGTAATTATATTTGGGTAGCGGAAATTTGTAAAAATCTCCCTACAGAGATACTAACAACATAAATAAGTTGTAACAAGCGTATAAAAATTTCGACGTAGCTTGATGAGAACGTATGGCTTAGTGGTCAGATCGCCTGGTCGGTATCCAAGAGGCGCGGGTTCGAGTCCCGCTACGTTCAAATTATTATACGTTTTCTAAATAAGTAATAATACGAAAGTTCGAGTAGGTAGTTTTCTTAACCAACTTCAAGAAAAAAGGTTATCACTTCGACCTGTTTGTATGTTATAGTGTTGGGGTTGGTTAACATTTGAGTGTCATGATTAGGGTATTTAAGCTTCCAAGCACATGGTCAAATTTCTAAACTAATAGTCATATGGATGTAGTTTTTATATGTTTCACATTCATTCACATAGAGATCAGTTTCATTAAATTCGGGTCATAAGTGTTGATTGATTTATTTTTATTTTTATTACAATTTTACAACGTTATCTCGAAACATTCGTACCGTATATTACTTTAAATTCCAACTATCGCAAGATGTACTCGTAGATCCACATAAAATAAACAATATGAAAGGGCTCACGAGGGTAGAATTAATTTGTTTACAACAGAACTTGGGTATAAGAGGAATTAGCTACTAACATTAGGCTAAGTATTGTTGAGTTCGTTATAAAATCGTTACATTATATTATGTTATTAAATTAATTTAAATAAATATAAGAATCAATTCTTGTTTTTATGGTCACAAGATTTTTTTCTATTTTTTAAGAAATCATAAAAAAAATATATACTTAACTATATTCCGTCATTTCTGGACAGATTTTCAATATTATTTTTGTTTCAGAGTAGGTACTTTGGTCTCTCCGATCCCGTTAGTTCCATTACCACCAAGTTAGGATCTGATGATGTTATCCTATGGAAATCGAGAGAAGCTCTCAAATTTTACGGGTACGTACTATATGTTTTATAGAGTTTCTTATACTATCCATACATTTGCTTCTTTTAGTCATCATATGATGACATTACTGACATGATAATGATGGTAGAATTTCCAGCTCCTCAATGATTAGCAGTTAGGGGTAAATAGGGGTGTTTTGTCCTGTGGGTAACAAGACAAAGCGAGAGTATAGAATTTGCTCTGGTGAGAAAGAAATGAAAATAATTTATTCCCTCGTTTGAAAATTGAATCTACAAGCGCAGCATTTACAGCCAGAAGTTGTGCCACTGCGTTATGATGGCCCCAATTATAATAAATACCTGTAATATAATATCGTGTAACTTATAATCTATATTATTCAATTTCTTGTTATTTATAAGATTATATATTTTGTCATTCAGATGTTAAATTCACAAACAACAAACAAATAAACTTATATAACTTATAAACTAACCTTTATTATCGCAGTGTTAATTAACAGAGTTCTACAAATACGTGAAGATATTGTATGGATAGGCCAAGACTGTCCAATACACCGCTGTTGTGGATAGATCAAGGTATTTTTTTTTTGTTTAATTATTTCATTCTTCAGCTTAAAGCTATTAATTTAAATATACTCGCTCCAACTGACAAATCACGAAGCTAAGTATCTTAACACTAGGTTTCATCTTCCCAGCTATATTCTCTGCTATATGCTGGATACAGGGTAAATATTTTTTTATTTAAGCTTATTAAACATTACAACTTCAATATTTTACGTTGCTTTATAGATCTTTATCTTGATTTTTTTTAGCTTCGCCTTGTATGACGCACATAGCAAGGTAGACAGAGGGAACCTGGGAATCTAGTGTTAAACCATTCACTCCCATTAATATACTATTGTTCTCCATTTATCACCGAGTTCTGGAGGCATTTTTGAGTAGCACTTTGCCTCATTACCAGAGCAAGAAAATGAAAATATTAAATATTTAATTTCTTCGATGCGAAATGAAACCCACAGCCTTTTGCGTTAACAGTCATAAGCTTGTGTCCCTCCACCAACACGTCCTCAATTCCTATCCTCACAAACCAACCGAAAACTATTTCATTATTCGTTTTCATCATGAATGCTGTCCAGTACAGTAATTTTCACAGCATATCATGATTTTAAATAACATTATGTGACAGAACAGCCATTGTGCCGGTACTAAAACAAATGTTTGACTTAATAACTAATTTGCTCAAACCGTTGATTTTAACTATTACAAGTTTGAAACATCTATGTTACATACCTATATGGAAGCCATCACGAAATAAACTCTAGAGGTATAAATATATTTTAAGGCTTTTCTTTCAATATCCTCTTTTGCATAATTATGTTCTAAAATTATAATTATAAAAAAATTATAGTTGGGTAATTGAGGCCATGATAAGGGCCTTGGGTATGCTATAGGTAGGAATTCGATTTCAACGGTCGGAAGTTTATATTTAAAATATTTCTTTTTATTTATAGGCACAACAAAATATATAGACAATATGTAATGATAGAATAAAAGGACCGATGCAAAGTGCGCCGATAGCCGACACTCAACATGACAATGCCTCGAAAAATTCGGCGGAAAGTGGGGAATGGTATGCCTACCCTGCTATATGCGGTATACAGCATGAAGCGTGAATTAAATGTTAATGTTTTTGAATAATAAAATGTAAGAATGTTGTTGCCAGAGCGTAGAAATGAAAATCTTAATCCTAATCTTTTCTATTATACAAAGAGGAAAGGTTTGTATGTGTGTATGTTTGTAGTGAAAATAAAAAAATAAATCAGCTTCACGCTGTATCCCGCACACAGCAGGGTAGGCAGAGGGAACCTAGTGTTAAGACACTCCGTTCCCCACTTTCTGCCGAATTTTGGAGGCATTGCGTGTTGAGTGGCAGAACTCAACGCCGCGCTTAGCCTCGACACCAGAGCGAAGAAATGGAAATATAAACTTAAGTAAATATTTCATCTCCTCGAGTGGGGATCGAACCCACAACCAGTCGGTTTTACAGTCACACTTTGTGCCACTGCGCTACGTCTGGTCTCAAACATTTATCTATATAGCTATAGAATAATATTCTCAAATAAACTATCAACACTCAAAACATTTTAATCAAGCGCGCAAGAGATGTAAATGAGTGGTCATAACTCTCTTTAAGTTGAGTACTTGCAAGTCGTTGAAAAACGACACTGCTTTATATCAAAGATAAAGAGAAAAAAATTGTGTCATATTGATATTTATAACCAAATTCAAAAAGGAGTAGATCACTGCATGTCTTTTTTGTATGTATGTATTGTATATTCATTGATTGCTAAGGATTTTTTTTCAATTAACGCTCTATCCCGCATATATTAGGTAAGGAGAGGGAACCTGGGGAACTAGATAGACTCTATTCCCGTTAGAACAGTTCCCAACGGATGTTGACGGTGATTTATGTTATTTATTTACACTCGTTTGATTTTTGGACGTATGAACATTTCAATTCGTTGAGATACATATATTGCTTCAGTTTGCTATGCTCTTTTAAATCCTTTAAGGGCTCATTGACTGTTTTATAATAGGTGGGAATACACTATTTATATTAAAAAAAAATCAAAAATATGGAAGTACAATTTTCACATCTAAAGACATTGTTGAGGCCAGTCGTGGCAGTGGCACGAAGTGCCTGACTGTAAAACCGGCTGGTTGTGGGTTCGATCCCCACTCGAGGAGATGAAATATTTACTTAAAATTTATATTTCCATTTCTTCTGTGTCGAGGCTAAGCGCGGCGTTGAGTTCTGCCACTCAACACGCAATGCCTCCAGAATTCGGCAGAAAGTGGGGAACGGAATGTCTCAACACTAGGTTCCCTCTGCCTACCCTGCTGTGTGCTGGATACACTGTGAAGCTGTTTTTTTTTTTAAGACATTGTTGGTGATGTGAAGCTTCACGTTATTAAAACCACAATTATCGCACGCACTCTTATATTATCGAGTACAACAATTTTATATTAATAAATTTTACTATTGAGGCCGACGGAGTGACTTTAAACGCAATGGTTGTGGGTTCAATTCACACGTGGGGGAATGAAATATTTATATTTTTCCGTCGAATGCCACCGTTCAGCATGAAAGATTAGGCTATGTTTCAGGTCAGCATGAAAGCTAGGCTAGGGTTCCTCCTTCTTCCCTACTATAAGTGGGATACAGTGTGAAGCTATTACCTTTAATAAAAAAATACTTTTTGTGTCTAGAATATTTTATTTACCCACTAGATACCCCAAATAAATGTAGCCATATCTAGCAACATTGAAGTTTCGTACCAGTTTTTAATAAGCCAACATTACGAGGCCCCGCACGACATTTACAGAGATGTATACCTCATTCGTCGCTGAAATGCCTAATTAAAATCTTCATCAAAATCCTTCCCCAAATATATGTATTTAATAATTTCAAAAACAACACTTTGCATAATGTGTAAACACTCTTTGACAATTTCGGGAGTGGCGCTCGTTTTATTAAAATGTTTGTTCTGAAAGTAGTATTAAGCCCATCACGGCGAAGTGGTTCACCGTGATGGCTGTAAACGCGACGGTTGTGGGTTCGATTTTTATTCGACTAAGTGGATTATTATCGTTTTTGTTGTTGCGATACTAAGACAAAGCGCGGCGTTGAGATTCACCACTTAACATGTAATGATTTAAATGTAATAATTTCTCCGAGTGACCAAACCCACAACCGTGGCGTGTACTGTTAGACTCTGTGCCACTGCGCGACGACGACCTTCTATTGTATTATATGTATTTAAGTTCTTAGAATTAAATAATGAAAAATCCAATTGGCATTTTAAGAGATTATCTTTGAATTGCTAAACTTAAAACTACGTTACGAGAGTGACAATAGACAGTAATGGTGTTGCAAGTACTACACTTTAAGTTTTAAATATATTTTATAAGAAGTATCCTCTCACGTTGCATCCGGGACAGACGGTCAACGGTCTCGTAACGGCAGTGATGTTTGCTGCCTTTAGAACTGGCCATTTTGTTTGTAGATTTTCTTTTATTATGTTGTTTTTTGTTTATTTTATGTAGTCTGCTGTGTTCAATGATGTTGAAGGATTTATTTTTCGTTTTTCATCAAATTTTATAATACACAGAAAGTATTTAATATTAAATTAGCGTGTAAAATTATACACTCCACATGGAATATCTGGAAATTAGAGTGGAATGTCGCGAAATGAATGTCCTAACACTAGGTTCACTCTGCACGCCCTACTATTTGCGGGATATAGAGTAAAACTAAAAAAGTGTTAACGTTTATCAATGAGATATTGCACTATATAAACGTAGAGTGTGGCGTTGGCTTCCGCGGAGAGAGGAGAGCGGAGTGTCGTGAAGCTAGATGTTTGGGTGTATCCTCATAAATGATAAGTTAAGGAAGGTAGATCACTCCACCACTCTTACTTGCTCTTGACTTATTTCGTACAGTAGTATGGAAAAGTAGGAAGAGGCCTAGTGTCGAGTCTTTGTTCCAATTTCCACCAGCATTTTCAGATTTTTTTCTGTTAGGTTACTAAACTTATTTCTTTTAAAGTTCTTACTTTTAAATACTATGAATTTTGAAAATGCCATAATTTCATTGTGGCTACAAAAACTTTTACAATACATGGCTGCTCTTAGTATAGAAGAATATACTACGAAACGATGCTCTCTCTAAATATTTACATTTTATCACCAATATATACATACGAACTCGATATTTCTATAATTTTTTAAATTTTCAACTAAAGTTGTGAAATTTTATGCAGTTTTCTTAATAGCAGTAACAATGTTGCAATACAGTAATAAAATAAAAAGGATACTTTTAGGGTGACATAAAAATAAAAAAAAGCTAAAAAGCTTTGATTATTATGGATAAAGAAAATATTTATGTTCTCTGAGGCCGTCATCGTAGCGTAGGGGCACAAACGTTTGACTGTATGGTACCCGTTGTAGGTTCGATTCCCACACGCTGGAATTAATTATTATTTTTTAATATTTTCATTTCGTCGGCCTGCTACCAATACAAAAAGCGCGGCGTTGAGTTCCGAGACTCAACACATGTTTAAATAGAAAATAATCTTTTGTTTATAAAAGATTGCAACCTATAAGCGTGTTACTTAAAGTTTAATAATCACAATACAATGACAAAATTGTAACCTAATTTCAATTTAAATACTCACTCAGTTAAAAGCGGCGTTACATAAATTAATTTCAAGTTTCATATTACGTTTAATTAACGGAGTTATACTTTTCATAATTTCCGAAAATGGCCTCCAAGAGTATCGTATTTTATTCGGATCCAGTCGAGCTTATTTTAATAGCTTTATAAGGTTTGAATATTTGTTATAATTTAATTTAATTTAATTTTAAAATATAATATGGTGCAGTGGTCTGTGTTTATATAATTTGATATGTAAATAGTTTACAGAGGTCGTCGTGGCGCAGCGGAACAGCATCTGAGTGTAAACGCTTTGGGTTAGATTTCCAGTGGAGGGAATATATATTTTCATTTTCTCTGGTAACAAGAGAAAGCGCAGCGTTGAGTTTCCAGTTCTGAATTAAAAATATTTGCTTTCTATTCAAATATTCCCTGACTAGTAGGCTAGACTGAGGCCAGTCGTGGCACAGGGGCACAAAGTGAGACTGTAAAATCGACTTGTTGTGGGTTCGATCCCCACTAGAGGAAATTAAATATTTATTTACATTTATATTTTCATTCTTCGCTATGGTGTCGAAGCAAAGTGCGGTGCAGAGTTCCGCCACTCAACACGCAACGCCTCCAAAACTCGGCGGAAAGTGGGAAACGGAATGTACTAACACTAGATTCCCTCTGACTACCCTGCTGTGTGCGGGATACACCGTAAAGCTGGTTAGTATTCATATGCACAACCGTCGCAGGCGGTCAGGTATTGTCTAATTACATAAAATTAATATTTTCTCGTACTTTTTACTTGACCTTCCTCTAGTTTAATCGATAATAAGTGTTCGAATGTCAACCTAGGTCTTCCCATGCGCCTCTCACCACTCACACTGGCCTCATAACTCTTTCGAACTATTCAGCTTCACGCTGTATCCCGCACACAGCAGGGTAGGCAGATGGAACCTAGTGTTAAGACACTCCGTTCCCCGCCCTCCGCCGAGTTCTGGAGCATTGCGTGTTGAGTGATGGAACTCAACGCCGCGCTTTGCCTCTACACCATAGCGAAGAATGAAAATATAAAAGTAAATAAATATTTTATTTCCTCGAGTGGGGATCGAACCCACGACTAGTCGATTTTACAGTCACACTTTGAGCGCTACGACTGGCCTCTTCGAACTATTCTTTCGTTAAAATATTGTTATTATCAGATTTTCTTTTAGTACCTTCTATAATTTACTGACTTAAAATGCCTACTTTGATATTAGCGTGCAAAAAATTTCAATCTACGAATAAACTACTACCAAATGAAATATGAAACATTTTATTTTCCACAACATCAAAATCAGAATTTATATTGAATAACTTTCATACATCAAATATAAACCGCATATAGTAAAGCTGTTTCATACAACGCTATATTTTATAATAACACTGAAAAATTACTTCATTTTGGTACTAAGTATTTTTTTTCTTTTATTGCATGCTGTATCCCGCATATAGAGCAGCCAGAGTGGAACTGGAAAATTTGTTTAAAACACTCCGTTCCCATGAAGACACTTCCGTTCCCCCCGTTCCGTCGTATTCTGGAGGCCTTGCGTGTTGTGGGGCTTAATTGAACGCTGCACTTTGCCTCATTTACGAGTACGAGAGAATGAAAATATTAACTTTAGGAATAGGAAATTATCTTAATTAATATGAATATTGAATTTAAGTTTTTTAAAATTAAATTTCAACAAATTTAAGAAAAATTAAAAAATATATCCTCTATCATATGAAACAGTCTTAACAATCAGGATAAGACCAGAGATTAATGGATTCACATTTATTCGGTGTAAGAGAATTTTTTGTTTTCACACCCGCGTCGGCAGCAATCCTTATTGATTTTTATATTTTATAATTTAACTTGCAATTTTTGTCCTCGTCTTAAGAGATTACAACAACAATATTATTTCGGCAGAAAGTTGGGAACAAAAATATCTTAGTACAAACAGAGACTCCTAACACTATGTTCCCAGATTTCCTCTTCCTACCATGCTATGTTATAGGATACAGCGTAAAGCTTATCAAAAATCTAAATATTGTTATATTATTGCTTATTATAATATTTTTTTATAAATATTTTTTGTAGCCCCACGGATATACGAATCATTTCTCTCTAAATTTCACAGATGGGTTTCTAATAAACCAGATGTTGCAAAATCTATCTTCTATAACTCTATCTTGTAATGCTATAAATCTAAGTCCGATCCATCAACTGCTTACGTGTTAGTTTTAAATTCATTGGGTAAGAGATATATAAAAATATAATATTATTATTATAAAAAAATCAAATCAGATTCACTCTGTATCCCACACACAGTAGAGTAGGCAGAGGGAATATTGGAGGCATTGCGTGTTGAGTGGCCGAACTCAACGCCGCCCTTTGCCTCGACACCAGAGCGAAGAAATGGAAATATAAATTTAAGTAAATATTTCTTCTCCTCGAGTGGGGATCGAGGGGGGATATATAGTATATATATATGTTAAAAATTGTAATTTTATAATTACAGGTTGTCATGGCGCAGAGGCACGAGCGTGCAACTGTACACGCGCCGGTGTTATCTTCGATTCCTATTCAGATGAATGAAATATTAATATTTTTATTTCCTAGCTCGAATCGAGTTTCGTTCTCAACGTCTTAAGAATTTAGTGGAATGTGGGGAACGGAAGTGTCTTAATGGGAACGGAGTGCCTCGACACTAGGTTCCACCTGCCTAAATTGCTTTGCGCGAGACACTGCGTGAACCTAAAAAAAGTAATCGTATTATTATTTTTAGTAATTTCGTAGTACTGTTTTATATAATGTAATATAACAAGGAAACATCAGACACTGGCTTACGTATACCTTTGTAGAATACAAAGTTAAGCAAAAAAAAATATTATTTCGCTTATTATTTAAATGTTTAATAACTTATTATTTAAATGTATAATAATTTAAGTTTTGTAAGTAATCTATAAATATATAAAAAATTATATGCCTCATTATTTGCCCGTGCTGATTTGAGGGGCAGCTAAATCAATTTTTATAGGATTCCGACTAGTAGTTAGAAGAGTTTTAGGAGCAACATAACCACTCGCAGCTATCTAACACGCAGGTAGATATAAAATCACCTAACATTTGTGTATTACGACAACTTTTGCGAACAACTAGTAATAAAATACTAAAATAAATATAGTTCAAAAGTTTAAATATATTTAGTGTATAACAGTATGAGTAATTTTAGTAAAAATAACGAACTAATTTTCTCTAAGTAATGATATATATAAGGAAAGGGAAACGGAGAGCAGGCCGCTAGCTTGTAATAAAGTAATAAATTTGAAATAAATGATATTATAAAACATAAATTCTAAAAAAAATACTAGTGCCAAAACTCTCTTAATAACGCTTATACACGAAAAGTTTATTTAGACATCGCCCACACATGTTTTCACAGGAGTGCCCTTGAACTAATTGTGTTCTGGAGACATTTCCAAGTTCTAAGAGAGCTCCGGGTCTAAAGTGTACATAAGACTGCTGTAGAGTGGTCCTGCTTGTGTTTTCGTAGTTGTATCAGCTCACGTCTTAAATGTACTGAATTTATTGAGGTTTGTAAAGTTGATTGAGGTTTGTTTGGTCAGGATGGAGGGATTATGTGATTTGTATACCGATTGTAGATTGAAATTAAATATTTTTTTTGCTTGACGCTGTATCCCGCACATAGCAGGTTAGGTAGGAGACCTAGTGTTCATTTATTAAGACGCTTCCGTTCGCCATTTTCCGCCGAATCCAGAAGGCATTTCGTGTCAAGTGGCAAAACTCGATTTGCCAATATGCTACGATTGACCTCTGGAAGCTATACGAGTAATTAATTTAGGAAAAAGAAAATGGCACACATTAACTGTATGAGGTCGTCGTAGCGCAGTGGCACAATGTCTGACTGGAAAAGCGATAATTATTGATTCAATTCCCATTTGTCACAAGGTAATTAATTTCCCTAAGAGAGACATTTTCTCTTTTAGCTTTACACTGTATCCCGCCCAGGACAAGGTACGAAGAGAGAAAAGGCATTACATATAGAACTCCACGCTGCGTAATGTTGTTAATTTGGATTGAAAGCTATGAAGGAAGTGTCTTAACACTTCTCTTTGCTTACCTACGAGACAAAGTGTGTAATAAAAAAAGATTAGAATCTAAAATTATCATATTCCCCTGGACTCAACTTAGCTCTTTCAGGACGCCCTTAAGCCTTCGTACTTGGGTAAATTGAAAGTCCACCATTATCTATTGAGGAAAAGAAATATAAAAAGTGAGCA
>DWLH01002682.1:0-10474 GCA_018249795.1 Heliconius telesiphe telesiphe | reverse complement strand
GTTGAGTAGCGTAAATCAACGCCGCGCTTTGCCTCGACACCAGAGCGAAGAAATGGAAATATAATATAAATGTAACTAAATATTTAATTTCCTCGAGTGGGGATCGAACCCATAACCAGTCGATTTTGCAGTCACACTTTGTTCCCCTGCGCTTTTATATAACAATAAATTTAAGAGAGCGAAGAGAGAAGAGAGCATTTGGGTTGCTAGTATAATATGTATATTATATAAATAATATGTATATTATATTTTAATTGATTTTTTTTCTGAAGCCAATGTAAATACCACTCTTGTGGGTTCGATTTCCACTGGAGGGAAAGAATAAATTTAATTTCCTCGCTCTAATTAGATGACAATGCGCAGTTAAATTCAACTCAGATTCAGACCAGAGTGTTTTAACACTAGGTTCCCTTTGCCACCCATGCTTCAAATCCTGATATAGCGAAAACCAAAAAATATACAAAATATTATTGTCACCTTAAAGTAAAAATAAAATTTATTAAAAAAAAGTAGGTAAATCAATTTTAAGTAAGAAACCTATAAAGCAATTAAAGCGATAATAATCATAGAATAAAAGCTTAAATCTCCCTTCATGAAGCAAACCCTAAGCAACTATTATAATATTTCTACTCTTTCTGTTCATTTTGAATAAAAAATTAAAAATATAGGCACAGGGGCACAAACGTGTAACTGTAAACGATTATGTAATTAAAGATTTTGATTGTAAAGCGTGACTGTGGGTTCGATTCCACCTCCGGGTAGTGAAAGTCACGTCAAGTCAAGTCACGAAAGTATCATAATGGGAACGGAATATCTTAACATTACGTTTCCACGTTCCCTCTGCCTACCTTTCTATGCAGGATATAGAATAAAAAAATAAAATAATATAATCATACCCAAAAGTAGAAATCTAACCCACAGTCATGCTTTACAATCAAAATCTTTCTTAATATGCCACAACGGTTTCAACATACAAACAAAAATACATACATATATAATAGAGAAATACAATTACCTTAGGTTATATTACATTAAAAAAGTTTCGCCAGCTACCGTATCAGCCTAATTCACGAATCATTCTTCATATATAATACATGATGACTGTCATTATGTTTAATTTAAATATGCTCTAGGTTTGTACTGGCGTGTGGAAAGGTGGTTTGGGGTTTGATTTATTTTATAAAGTACAGGTTCTCGTAATACAGTGGGACGGGCTCTGTTAACGTGACGGTTGTGGGTTCAATTTTCACTCGAAGGAAATAGTATATTTAAATCACTAGCAATAAAAATGCCGAATATGTGCCTGTTTACTCTAAGCAATTACTAAAATTTATTCAGTTCTGTACAATAATGTACGTCGCACAAACTAACAAATAGACAAACTTATATTATCAATAAACCTAATCTTTTTTCTTATGTTTTGTGAGAAAAAATTCTTTTCTGTTCTTTTATAATATAATAAATGTTTAACATGCAAAAGTCTCATAATGAGGAAGTGAAATTTTAATTTTAAAATAATCTATTTGAAACAGTAGTTCCTGAGATTCGTGCATTCAATGAAACAAACTATTCACTTCTATCCTAATATTACAAGGTTAAATATTCATAGTTGTTTATTAGTAACTTTTGTGAACGACGCTACCATCTTGCGCAAGAACAATCAAGTAATGGCCCTACGTTTTAACTCAATACTGCATACTAATATGACTCAATTCACGAATGTAATTATTTTTATTATATCTCCACTAAATGACTTGAAATATAATGCCCAATGGTACAGTGGTCGTGGTTATTGTGTTTGTTAGTGCAGGTTCGACTTAAGAAAAAAAATAGAACGCTGACAAGCGCGAGTCGAGCTGGCACAACGAGGGTGCCGTATAAGAATTGGAGAATTTTGGAATTTCGGATTCGGAAATTCAAGCACAGCTTAGTCAGAGCCCTTTCGTCTGATACCTCTTTACTTCATGGCTTACTTTAAACAGCTTTAAATCCAGCCGAAGCTATTAAGGCTATTGTTTTTTAGGGTTAAGCCACAAACGTTTTTTTTCGGACCTAGTACTACCTGTAGATGCTAGTTGCCAAATTTCATATTTCTAGGTCAACCGAAATACATGGGGCCGTACATCTGAGTATATGGTTTGAATTTCAATTCAATATCTACAAGCGTTCTTGAGATAATGGCTCTCGATAAACAGACAGCCGGACAAACAACTAAATGATCCTTAAGGGTTCCCTTTTCCCCAAAAACGGAACGGAACCCTTAAAAACAGCAGCAGCAGCTTCACACTTTTTCCCGCATAGCAAATTAGGCAGAAGGACACTAGTGCTAAGACACTCCTTGTTGATACTTTCCGTTTAATTTTTTAAACATTGCATGCTAGCGGAACGAAATAATAAAAAAAAGTGTACCCACAAGCGTCGTGCTTACAATCACGCTTCATAACAGAAATTATAGATTTTTTTTTTACAGATTTTAATTGAGTTATTACATATTTATAAATTTTATTATATATTTTCAATATAAACATACATTATTTTGTAAAACTGTTTTATTTATAAAAAAATATGAAAATGATTCACTCTATTTTATAAATAAATGTTTATTTTATGAATATTTCCTGGTATTAAAAAATATATGTTGTAACATATATTTCCATTGTAATGGAACAACGTCTGAGCTAAAAATGCGACGGTTGCGGGTTCGATATCCACTCGGAGGAATAATTCTATTTATTTTCATTTCCAAAGAAATGGCAAACAATGCACGGCGTTGAATACTGCCAAAATAGTTAACAATTAAAAAAAATGAAAAGCTCAACGTTTAAAATACCACAAGTAGAAGTCGAACCTACAACAGTATGACGACGGTACCTACATAATGTCTCAAGATACTATTCTACTAAGAAATAATTTATTTAAATCCTGCAAACAAAAAATAAAAACCTTTTAGACAGCAACGAACAGACAGATATGCAGAGTTATTAATATTCCTTAAAGTATAAGTTACCACGTTATGAGCAAAAAAACATACATATGTTATATATGTTTCTTTTTTCTTTATATACACGCAGTATCTCTTATATACATCTATATAATCGGTAGTAAACTAGATAACTTAATGTCAAAACACTCCGTTCTCCATTTTCCGCCAGAATTCGAGACATTACTTATTAGATGGTGATAACTCAACGCCACGCTTTGTCTTTTCACCAAGCAAAAATTCATTTCATCAATTGAGAAGCGAACCCACAACCGTCGCGTTTACGGCCAGTCGCTGTACCGCTGCTTTATTAAATACTAGCGGTCCGCCCGCGGCTTCACCCGCTTAAAATACATAATTATTGATTTAATAAGCAGAATTGATTGGCAACTATAATGACTTCTAATACGATTTTTTTATTACTTTAATCTGTAATATTCTAATATGATTGTTTTACGAGATTATACAAATTTCAATTAGAATTTTTGATTGTTTCGAACTCAAAAATACGACCAATATTTGATATTCATAAAATATACATAAAGCTAATTATTTATTATATGTATATATTTTTGTAACATTACGTTCTTTTTACCTATGTTATGTTTTTTAAAGCTCTGTTAAATGTACTAATGTCACTTAATAATTTAATGTACTGCTTCAGAAACAGCCTTAAATATTAAATTATTGATTTGGGTAAGGATTCATAATATTCTTTGTAAAATAACTGTAATATTTGCATATTAACCCTGTACCGTTTTTAAATTAGTTACACATATTAGCTAAATGTACAATTGGTAAATATGTAGTTATTACAGAGTACACGTAGAAAGGATGTTTTTAGGCATTTTTATATAGATTTATTTCAAAAGAACGAACGAATCAAAAAATCTATGTATTTGCTTGATATCTCTTTGAAGATCAAATCGTTCTTTATTTCTGTGTTGAATTAATTACGATTTAAACTTAACTGTTATGATTTATGAAGGTAATCTCCACTAACAATTCAATTTTGTTTACTTTGTTGTATAAAATATTGTATAATAGTGCTTCAAAAATATATATATTTATCAACAGTCATATAACCCAGACGTTTCGAATGTCATTCTTTAGCCAGGAATCTTACCAGCGCGATTGCTATATAACATTCGCAGGCAAACTAATACCTTGAGTTCATTCAAATGACGATAACTTATTTTTTAATGAACCGATCTTGATGAACCAACATTAGTAGTTAAGTTGAGTTAAAACAAAGCGATTGGTGAAACTTTTAAGTAAATCGGTTCAGTGCTTTCAGAGAAAAATGTGGACATACATATCGACAGACAGACAGACAAGAAATTTAAAAAATATATATTTGCTTTCTATTATTCTTTTTAAGTATCCCTCTATCCATTTCAGTCAAAATTACTGAATGTACAGACAAAATATTTTTACTGTCTTATTATATATAGAGATTAATATATTATTATTTCTCCAGAACGGACAAAAGGAAATAATTACTTCCCCGAGTGGGAATCGACACCACAACCCACTACAGTAGCGGGTTCGATTCTTACTATACTACTTGTCTTATATATATACGAGTATATAGCAAGGATTAATGTTCGCAGCGTTTTACATATCCAGGTCGAGGTCAGTGACCGAACTATCGGCGCCTACGCATGATGTTGGTACATAAATGAATTTGTACTTATAATAAATGTTATTGTAATTATTGATATTTAGTTGTAACATATGGTTTAGTTGTTGTTATATTGGATGAAGAGTAGTAGGTTCGAAAATGGAGGGAATATATGTTTGTGTTAGAGAGTGGTTTACGAGTTTGTACGATATTTTATGTTCTTTAAACTAATTTTTGTATTAAGAAAATATAGTCTAAGGTCAGAGGTGGGACACAAGCGTGCGACTAGGTTGTAGGCTCGAAGAAATAAATAAAAAATTTTTTTTTTTATTTTTCTCTCTCTGGTAACGAGGCAAAATGCGGCATTGAGTTCCTCCACTCAACATACGTTTAGCACCTCCAGAATTCGGCGAAAAGTGAGAAAGGGAAGTGTCACAATGGAAACTCATTGGGATCAGTATCTAAACACTAGGTGTCCAGGTTCCCTCTGCCAACCCTGCTATGTTCGTGGTACAGCGTAGAGCTAAACAAAAAATATCGACACTCCTTAATTGCATCACAATAAATTAACGATAAACAAGTAAAGGTGTGTTTAATTTAAAGTAATAGGTATGCTTTCAAAATCTATTAACGGAATCTTAATATTAATCTATATTTCTTTACTAATATAATAAAGCTGAAAAGTTTGTTTGGTTGGACGCTCCATTCTCAAGAACTACGGAATCCAATTAAAAACATATTTTTCTGTTCTATAGTCCATTTATCGAGGAAGGCATAATTAACATCTTAATATTCGTTTAATTCTGCTGCTATTGGAGCTGCCATGGATTATAAGAATGTGTCAAGTGTCATTCACATCTCTTATTCATTTCTATTTAGACCAGGAGAAGTCGAAGTTAGAAGCTGATATTATTTATAGTCTCTTTTTAGAGTTCTTTACCCCAAAGGGGTTAACATTATTACTTAGAGTCTGTCCGTTTGTCATCAGACTCTATCTCATGAATTAGTTAAAATTTTAGTATATTATGCATATTTGTTGCCATGATAACAGCAAATACTAATAAGAGAATTGAATAAATATTTAAAGGAACTTTATACAACAATCGCAATTTTATTGCTTTTTTGTTGTTCGATATAGATAGCAACAACAGGTAGATGTTTAACATATTTACGGATTTCAAATTATATTTTTCACTATAAAAATAAATGATTATATTAGAATAGAATAAATATTAAAGACGTTTTTAAGTATATTATAATAGTGGGGAGCCCTTCGTGCTCAAGTCCGACTTTTTACTACTTTAACTTTTTCGTTTAGTTGTCGTTTTTTTTTTGTCAAGTAAGGGAGCGTTATATTTTGCTATCTATCTCATAGTATCTAAAAGAAGAGTAATCACTTTTGTCTACTGAAAAAAATAATAAAGACTATGTTGTCAGAATTTAAAAAACTAAATCAGCATCAGTTAAGAAGGAAGTTTAAAGACACTCCGTTCTCAATTTTCCGCCGAATTCTGGAGGTGTTGCGTGTTGAGTGGCAGAACTCAGCGCCACGCTTTGCCTCGAAAAAATAAAAATATTAATTTAAATATAAAATATTGCCTAATTTATAAATTAAAAACAACATATGTATGTATGGATGCTTGTATGATCTTAGGCGTAATTTCGTAACATCAGGGCAATACCCCCATCTCTCGGTCAAGGATATACGATAGTTAGTGCGTAAATAAAAATAGACACTAAATGCATCGAATAATTCGTTTCTTATTCTAAGGCTCTTAGTAAGTAAATTTGTGAAGATTGACATTTTTTAAAGTATATTTTTGAAGATATATATTTTTTAAAGTATATTTTTGAAGATGTATATTTTTTAAATTATATTTTGGAAGATGTATATTTTTTTTAAGTATATTTTTGAAAATGTATATTTTTTAATTACAGCTTCACGCCTATTCCCGCAGACTAAACAAGGAAAACTAGGTGTTAAGACACTTGGTTTCCGCTGTCCATTGTTGTCCATTTTTATTAACGGAATTCAACGCCGCACTATGTCAAGCAGAGTAGAGAAATAAAAATAATCGAACTCAGAACTGTCCGTTCAAAGTCATATGAGAGTCAGCTCAGTCTAAGTCAAAGTCAAATAATCTCTGGGTTTTTCGATCCCGTGAAAAAATTATGCTTATTTTTTTCTCCACTTACTGCCTGCTTATTATAAGTAATTACTTTTCTTAGCTTCACACTCTATCCCATAAAACGCATCCGTTCTCCTCTTTTCTCTGAGTTCTCTTCTCTTCTCCTCCTTTCTCTGAGTTGACTCTTTCTGAGTTCAACGCTGCGCTTTGCCATACCAGAGTGAATAGCGAACCTCAACCGAAAATCTTCCGAGTGGAAACCGAACCTATGACGCCGGAAAACACTTTTCTTTGATTTAGATGAGAATTGAGATATAGAAAATAAACAGATATAAATAAAATAATAATGTAACGTAATGTTATAATTGAAACGCAACTATCAATACTTATGAAACATTATGCAGGAGTTGGTTCAGGCGTAAATTGTAAATATACCTAAATCAAAGTAAAGTGCTTTCGGAGTACTATATTTTGGTGTTGGTTTTGTTTATATAGGTTATTGCTTATAGTTGAAGCCAGTGGGATTGTAACTTCCCAATTGGGAAAGGAGTATTTAATATTTTCACTTTCTCGCTCTGGGAACGAAGCAAAGGTCGACGTTGAAATCCGTCATTCAGTACGTAATGTCACTAAATTTGGTGGAAAGTGGAGGACGGTAATGTCTTAATGGAAACAGAGTGTCTTGACATTATGTTCCCAAATTTCCTCTGCCTACCCTGCTTTATGGGATACAGGGTGAAGCCAAAATATAATAAAAAAAGACTTAACTTCCTGTTCTTTAACTCAGTTAAAAGGTACCGTTCATTAAGATATATTTCAAAGAGTAACGTAAGCTAGATTTCAAAATATGTAAATTTTTTTGTAAGTTATCCAAAAATATTATTGTAGCCCCGGCCCAGTTTACTATAATACCTTACAACAATTTTATAAAAAAATACAATTTCCATAAAAGGAACGAGGAACCGTTTAATTTGAGGAATTCCAGGAACGAGGAACCTTCAAAAACAAAATAAAGAAATAAACAAACACGAATTCCCACTTAAATATATGGGAATAGTACATTTTAATTCAGAAAATGACGACTTTGACTTCCCTAAACATAAGATGTTGCCAACATTCCTATACCTATATGAACACGTGTTTGTTAGATATAACCAACTTCCTTGTTGTTGGGCGATTGTGAAGAAAATTATGATTTCATAATATAGTGGGGTAGGATGAGAAAATATAATGTTGAAAGACTCTGTTTTTTATATTCCATCTGAATTCGACACTGTGTGTTAAGTGGCGTAACTCAACGCTGTTTTTTATATCAGCAATAATTGACTTTTTCAAGAACAGAATACTTACGGCTAGTTAGAGCGTAGGGGCACAAGCGTGTTACTGTACACGTGGCAGGATGGTGGTTCGATTCCCATTCTAGGAAATGAAATATTTTTATTTTTCATTTCTTTGCTCTGGTGTCTGTTCAAAGCGGTGAGTGGGCAGGCCATCCACTATCTGTACCGACGATCTGGTCAAGGTCACGGGAAGCCCTGACTACAGGCAGAGCAGGATCGATAGGCGTGGAGATATTTGGGGAAGGCCTACGTTCAACAGTAGGCGTAGAAAAACTGATAATATTGTTTATAAACACACATAAAAAAGCACAAAGTTAGACATTGGGACGTAGTTCCAATGTCAAACGATAGTTGTGGATTTGATCCCCGCTCGATGAAATGAATTATTTTCATTTCTCAGCTTTATAATAAAATGCAATGCAATGCTGGTAGTTAAAATCAAAATACAATATCACGAATTCGAGCAGACAGTGAAGAACGCAGTGTCTTGGCACTAATTACTTTTGGTCTATTCTGGATAAAGGGTTAGACTGTGAGGCAAAGAAAGTATAGAGTAAAATAATGTGTTATACATATTATTTATATATCTCTCTGTATACTTTTTCTTCTTTCATTCTTTAGCTTCATGTTGTATCCTACACATAGAAAACTAAGCAGAGGGAACCTGGGAACCTAGAAGTGGGAAACGAACCCACAACCGTTTTTTTTACAGTCACCCTCGGCCCTTGCGGCACGACGGTCTCTATTCTAAATATCAGTACTAAAAGTATCGGGGTCGCGGAGCACGTGCACGTGCGTTTGACTGTAAACGAACGACCGCTGGTATTAGGTTCGCTTCAAGCTCGAGAGAATGATTTTTGTTATTATCCAGTTCTGGGAAAACCAAATACGGAGTTCAATTCTGCCTCGAACCTTAAGAATAATTTATCTTTGCCTTCTTTGCTATTTTCGGGATACAGCGTAAAAGCGTGAAGCTATAATAGTTTTCTTTAACGCCGACTATTTCCGAATTATCCTGTTATATCCTCCAGAATTCGGCGGAAAATGGGGTACAGAATTTTATTAATCAATGCCTAGAGGCATTCCAAATTCAGTGAAAAATAAAGAATGGAAGTGTTTTGACGGAAACGGAGTGTCTCAACACTAGGTTCCCAGGTTCCCTCTGCCTAAACTATTACTAGGAGCGAGATAAAAAAAAAATCCAATTAAAACCACATCATTACCAACATTTTGGCTATCAACCAGAAAGTGAAGCATCTGTCCCAATGACGGACTTCCGGTCGCGAAGTGTTTCGAACCGTCGTCGTCTAACTGCGTAAAAAGATTACACCTACTGAATAGTGGCAACCACGAGTCATTATTATTATAGTTTTTGTTATTTATTACTAATGTGAATAAATAATACGCAATTATTTTGTTGATCCATTTTAATTATTATTGTAGTGTTTTTAATAATGGACTTAATGTGTTATAAATGATGCTGTTGTGGTATAGTGGCTGACTGTAAATATGGTGGATGTGGGTTGATTTCAGCTCGGGGGAACGATTTAATTTATCTTTATTTCTCCGCTTTGTCTAGATAAAGTATGGGCTTGAGTCTCAAATTTGGGCGGAAAGCAAATAGCCAAATGTCTTCTCTCTGTACCTCTTCTTTTAAAATCATAAAATATTGTAAAAAGAAAAGTAACAAAAAATTTTTTAGCAAAAAAAAATGCTAAATCGAAAAAAAAAATCTTCACACTATATCCCGCAATATCAGGATAGGCTAGGATAGAGAGAACAAGAAAAGAGAGAAGTGAGAGAAGTTAAACATTTAAAATATATCTATTGCGTGTTTATTTTCAAGACATTACGGGTCGCCTGCCGCCGCGCTTTGTCTCGTTACCAGAGCGAGATAATGATATCAATTAATTTGCTCGAGTCGCCATCGAACCCACAACCGTTGAGTTCACAGCCGAACGCTGTGCCGCTGCGACACCAAAATGCTCTGCTCAAAATTTCAATAAATATGTCACAAAATAATAACAATATTTATTATTCCTTCTCACTTATTGCACCAGATTTCAATCAAAATAATATTATTTATTGTCCTCTATACGTTTTCCTGCAACACTATCTGTATTCTGAACTATAGAATCGGTTCCGCGAAAAATAATTCACAGAAAAACTGTCGACATTAAATAATTAATTATCTGGAATACTGAAACACAGTTGATTATTTGTGTTTTTTTTTTGTTATTTTTTTTAGTTTCACGCTCTATCTCGCATATGGCCGCGTAGGCAAAGGGGACTTAAACACTCTGTTGTGTTAAAACACTCCGTTCCCACCGCACCGCCAAATTTTCGAGGAATCATGTGTTAATTAGCAACAGTTGTGGGTTTCATTTCACTAAGGGAAATG
>DWLH01002681.1:0-10474 GCA_018249795.1 Heliconius telesiphe telesiphe | reverse complement strand
AACCCAACTTAAAGGCAGGCAACGCACCTGTAGCTCCTCTGGTGTTGCAGGGGTCGTGGGCGGCGGTAATCACTTACCATCAGGTGACCCGCACGCTCGTTTGCCTTGCCTTATCCATAAAAAAAAAAAAAAAAAATTTAAGTTAAAATTGCTCAAATATCCTTCGTATAACTCGAGGACATTCGACATGGCACAGTGAGCATTTAATTATGATTCGTCCAATAATACGGGGGCGAAAGAGTGTCATCGGGGTGGCCACCCTGGACTGAAATCGATTACCTAAACGTATGTATAGCCTAGGTAACCTAGGCCACCCGAGGCCCCCAGGCAGCCTGGGAACTACCTACCTACACGATTATTCTGTACATGCGTATTACTTGCAGCTATAGCGCGCCGGTGCATCACTTTGGTACCCATAAATCAATACAGCTCTGATACCGACATTTGCAAATTAGATAGAATCGTAATAATATTACAAAATGCGTTTTGTAGGATGATTTTTTCATTTTATGTGGTGATGTGTGCTTACTCGTTGTGTCATGTGTACTCTACAACGCTCGATGTGGATTCATATATTAGTTATCTGCATCACGCATCGGCCAATTTTCGAGACATAGCGTGTTGAGTAGCGGAACTCAACGCCGCGCTTTGTCGCGCAGCTGAGATTAGTTTACCTAAGCTAGGAAATATTCACAGTCAGATGTTGAGCCGGTTCATAAATTAAACAGATATTTTCCTTGACCTGTTTGAAATAGACAAAGGATAACAGTAATAAGCAAAATTAAATAAGCAACGAATTTGCAAAACAAAAATAAATAAATATGCATAGCTAATATATAAAAAGTTGATTATTACCGGATGCCTCGGAATGAAATTCTGTGTATGCGTGAAAAGAAAAATAGTTATTAAAATATGTAATTCATTTAAACAGGTTCAATACAACAAACTACAACTCTTTATTAATTTCAATCAAAAACTCATCATGATTAGTTAACTATTGTGGTTACCTGAGTGGGGCTGAATGGCTGGAGGTAGCATAAAACAAAGAAACATGTTAATACCGAACTTTCCAAAATAATTGACTAAAATGTAAAAATTTAATTGTTTACGTTAAGATAAGGTACCTTATGAAATATAAGAAAAGGACTATATTTTTTACCTGAGGTGGGCTATGGATAGGATAGTGAGGTCCCGGCTATCGGTAGCGTATAAAAAAACGTAATAAATTAGTAAAAATCTAATAAAATATATGGCTAACAATTTTATAGTAAAATTATGATTTTTATATAATTATTGTAGATTTATACTATGTAGATTTTAATTAAACATCAAACGTCAATAATTTTGTGATACCGACCTGACGATGAGCGATGTTATAAATGTCCTGCATCTTTAGAAAAAAATATATTCATTTATAATATAATCATTTATTGTAATTATATAAATAATTTTAAATTAATATAAGAAATTTCACAATATCAGATCTACATACAATACGCACCTGAGGGTGCGGGGGACTGAAGATAGGCTGCATGTCCAGGAAAAAAATGTCTATCATATGGATTTTTCCAGAAAAATATAATAAAAAATATTATTATGCATTTATTCTATATACTTTATATACTTTGATGCAATTTTTTCAGAAAGTGATTACAATAAAGACATTAAGCTATCTTTTCAGAGTTGAAAACAATGTATCTCATAAATATTATCTTAAAGGATTTTATAGAAGTCAAACTAAGAAAAAAATATGTGCCATCAAATGTTATGCCTAGACCATAGTAAAAGTTGCCAGGCTAATTATTTTTACAGAGTGTGCCTAAACCAATCCTATATTGCTTATATACTGTTATATATGTATGTGTAATATTTATACTGAAGCCAAGGGTATGCTGCATACCTGATGATGTTCCGGACTGTAAATTGGCTGGGTATGCATGGAGGGAGTAAACTCAATCTTAAAAATAGGGTAAAATAACATATCCTAAATAATTATAAGCCACTTTATATAAATAAGCTTTGAATACACACCGGTGGTGGTAGAGGACTGTAACCCTATATGTCCAGCGTAAACAAAAGGCAAAGAAAGGATTTTCAATAGATTATCAATTTACATATTTTTAGGTCAAAACGTTTAAATTTTAAAATTTAATATATATATATATATATGTGAATTAAATTTTAAATAAAATATAATTTCTATATATATATATTATATTTGTTTTATTCTTATGCAAAAAACTATATGTTTAGATAGCTATGTTACCTGTGGCTGAGGCATGCCCATAATCTGTAGCAGCAGAAAAACGAACAATGTATATTTTTAAATGGGACCCAATAAAAGAGTATATATCATACAGATTTTTTAAATAGCTTATCACAGATTATTTTACTTATTAATCCCTATTATATTTTTTATTATTTTGTTATTTTTAATTTTCTAACTAGTTAAGTAAGTTAAAAAAATACCAAAGAATATATAATGAATTTTTCATATATTTTTTTTTAATTATTCTTTTTTAGCTTTTTATAGCTCAATTGAAATCATAACACTCATAAATACATACCTGCGGTTGTAAATGAGTGTATACATGCTGAGGCAGCAGATAAACAAAGAAAAAATAAATAGTTACTAAAATGGACTTTGGTGCAAAAAAATCTTCAAACATACTAAAATAATATACCTCAATTTTTAAGTAATTTTTATCAGATACATAAGACACTTAAAATATAAATTACAAAATTAAAGGATAAATAAATGTATGATAAAACTTACTGGTGGCTGCTGGGGATGGGGGATGAGAGTCTGTGAACAAAGACTCATTGTTAGTTTGATTATAGAAAAAAATATATCCTATCCTACTAATATTATAAATATGAAAGGATGGATGTTTGGTCCAGTTTCATGCAGAAACTACTGTGATTTAGATAAAACTATACAGTAATATCATTAGAATAACACATATGCTACAATATATGTAAAGATTTTATATAATTTTAAATAAGTGAAGTCTGTATAATATAAAACTAATGTTTAAGCAGTTGAAAAAACCATAGGAAAACAGAATAAAGGTTCATCTTGCCCTTAAAAAGAATTAATAAAATTATGAGCATAACTGTAAACATTTCTAATTTTTTTTTACAGCAAGATGAATTAGGATCTCCCATAAACCTTACATTTTGATATGTCTGTTTATATGTATGGACCATCAATAGGTTGACAATGAACTGAATCAACAAGTAATAGCATGCAATAATGCAAATGGGAAAACAAGTTATTTACATTTGGAGGCACCTTTTAAATTTAGACATTAAATTACTCTGCATTGTATAACTTTTATCAAAATAACAACTTTATGTTCCAAAAATGAATAAAATAACACAATATTTCTACAATGATAAGTGAATGATGAAAATACTTGCCTTTTTAGTCGATGTTGGAGATGAGTCAATGTTCAGCTTGCTCATACTCTGAGCTAAAGATGTGTTTGGTGTCGATGCGGACCGATTCTAAAAGAAAATAATTTATTATTATTATTTTAGCTGCACACTTTCCCTTATATAACAGGAATGGAACCTAGCGATAAGACAAATAGGTCCCTATACATCACCTAATTTAAAAAAAAATCTATGTTGAATGGCAGAACTCCATACTGCGCTTTATCTTGTGACCAGAGCGAATAAATTAAAATAAATTGAGAGACGAACCCACAACCGCCACGCTTACAGTCAGATGCTGTTAGACGATATACACAATATAGTAAAGTAAAAAGTTGTATAGTGAAATTTTAAGCCATGAAAAAACAAATATTTACCATGTAGGTGGCCAGCTTAGATTCTTGGGGCAGCCCATTTGGGGGTCCGTTGGGCGGAGAGTATTGCAGATACATTGATGGATCCATGGCTTTTTATATATAATATCACCAACTAGAGATACAACATAAACAAAGAATATTTATGACTAAAACAAAGGGGTCAATCAACACCCGAAAATAACAAAGTACTTACTAGTTGTTTAAATTCACTGTTTCATCTTCTAAATGTTTATATCAATTAACAGTAACTCGTACTCACAGTTTAACACACATATCTACGTTAAATTATAATTTTAAACACTTGGAAGCCGATTACCGAAAACTATTAACAGAAGTTAAACGATTCGCAGATATTTAGTACCTAGTTGCATTGTATAGGTGCGTACACCGTTCAAGTCTCGCCCGGGATCTGTTTGGCTTTATTGATTTAGTGCATGCAATTAAAATATACAATTTTCATTGGTAACACCTACAGGGACAATTGACTAGGGACACGAAGGCAGGTTCCATAGTAATATATAGTATGTAGGTATTTTGTATGTAGCTACAGGACATTCAGTAAATGTATACGTGTTTGTGTACAACCAGGCCATAGACAAATGCAATGCGGCCAAATTATGATAGTTTCTTTGGTGGCCATAGAGCGACTTTCTAAATAGACAATTAAATTTAGTAGCGTTATAGACATCCGGTGGTTATTTTTTAAGAAATTTAAATACCAATTAAATATTTCATAACATCTAAGGTTATAATTTTGTTTATAGAAAATTCTATTTTATTAACAAAATTTTATTCTAATGCATAAAATATTATAAATAATATATTTTAATGAAGGGCGAAATCACCGATCAATCAATAAAATATGACTTGCGCATTTCAACTGTAGCCTATAGAAAATGCATTTCAGTGTATGAAATCTAGAATACTGGGAGGCCAGGATACACCTGTGTGTAACTACCTACTAGTTACATAGGTTACTTACTACATTTATGATTTGTGTGAGTGGTTAGGGGCCGGATTATTGGAAATGTGTTAACGTGTGCGTTATCAGGGACATCAGGATTCCGTTTTTTGATATGTATGTTTTTATTTACAAACAATTTTCATAATTATTATAAAAAAATTAAATGTCCCGTTAAAAAATGTATTGTAAACTCTAATCTAAAATTAAGTTTATTCAAAATGAACAAAACATAATGTTTTGTACAAATAAATAAATATATATTTAAGATTATTATATACAAGGAAAATAAAGTTACAACATTAAAGCTAAGTAATTGATTGGAATATCAATATCTAAAATATTATCTTTTCAATGTTACTTATAAAGCAATTAAATTGAAGGACATTTTCAAGTAATTATTCGACTTTTTAGGTACAAGAAATACGGTGTATTTATATAAAATGTTTAAAATCACACTTTAAAGTTAGATTTTGCAGTTTTAAAGCATTTTAGCCTCGAAATAACATTATTATAATTATTTTTTTTACGAGGTATATTTATTATTTTTATTGGTATTTATTAGTTTATTTTTTGTTGCTTACATAAGAAACAGGGTGGACAGTTAAGAAGCTTTTAATATTTAAAATAATATCTTTTTTAATTGTAACATATTATCAACGGACAGCAATTAACTAACAAAATAAAGAACAATTTATCAACATTTATAAATAATTCCAAAATTATACTACAGCACAGCCCTAAGTGACACACTGATGCAATTTGTCTATGGTCCACAAACTCACTTTACTTTTCTATTTGTCAATGTCATATATTTATATTTTAATTTAGTTGGACGTCGAGCGACCCTTGCGAAAGCAATTTATATTGTTTATCATTGTAATTGTACCTTTTAATTGTATAATTTACAAATACACTCACTAGGGACGAACGTAGAACAGGTATTTAGTTTATCTAATAAAATAATCACTGTATCACCTCGATGCGTCATAAAATGATCATATCGCAAAATTAATTTGATTATAGTTTATAGGCATCTTGTATCCGAGGCGTAGAATAGTGCAAGTGTAATATGTGGTTTAGTGTTGACGTTTATTAATTTTTTGCTGTGCTTATAGTTTCTCACGATGGAGGCGTCCTACCAGGGAGGCGTGACGCTCGAAGACAACGACAAATTTCAGAAACTTTCGCAAACAATAGCAAGTAATATAAAGAAAATTTCACAAAATGGTGAGTGGCACTTCCTTTGTAATAATTACTTTAATTTTATTTTTACTTTTCGTTATTATTTTATATATTCTTATATATTCTTGTTAATATCTTATTTTAACATTAAAAAGTAATGCATAATATTTAGTGTGCTAAATATTTTACAGTTTCTTCAATGTCCAAAATGGTCAACCAACTCCAAACTCCTCAAGATTCTCAGGAGCTCAGAAGTCAATTGTATGTACATTGGTCGTATTTTACTCATTATTAATGTTTTTTCTTATTTTTATTTATTTAAATATGCTTAATCGTCTTATTTTTCGTAGACGTCAAATCCAGAACTACACCAAAAAGCTTGCTAAGGACACATCTTCTTTGTTAATGGAGTTGATGAGGCAGAGAACCGACATACCAGCCAACCTCCTAACTCGGGAAAGGCTCAGCGATGAATACATGGCAACTTTGAATGCATTCCAGGTATGTTTTTGATTTTGTGACATTTGTGCAATTTTCAGAGGCATATGCAGTGCAGTAGTATAGAGTCTGACTGTAAATGCATTGGTTGTGGGTTTGATTCCCACTAGTGGAAATTAACTATTTTCAGTTCCTCACTCTGGTAATGAAACAAGATGTAGCTTAGCATAGCTTCCACTACTCCACACAAAATTGGATAATTGGGCAGTGTGTGACAAACAGATTGTCTTAGCGCTATTTTCCAAGTACTGTATGAAGCTAAAATCTCAGTAGCCAGCAAACAAAACAATGAGCACTTCTGGCTACTTGTAATAATTTTTCGGGTATACCTGTTGAACATGCATTCATTCATTTATAAACACAGTCATTATAAGCATACAATACCAACTTAGTTATGGTTCTTCTTCACTCTTGTAATGTATTTAATTTTTATTTTCTTCATTTTAACCATTTGAATGTTTTTTAAAAATCTGATAACCTGCAATAGTACTACTAGTAGTAGATAAAAATTTTATATAAAAAGATATTAAATAACCCTTTTGTGTTGTTATTTTATAATATCTATAATTAGCTTTTCCCTCCTGTTGTGTCTACATAGTCAAATAAAAATAACTAAAAGTTATGTGACATGACACAATCCAAGTAAGTTACATCAAAACTAGTGATGTGATGTAATATAGAACCATTAGTTCTGAGATAAGTGTGTTGTGCGGAATTCTTGAGCCATTGGGTGTTGAGTGGCGGAACTCCATGCTGTGCTTTTCATTACCAGAATGAGAAAATAAAAATATGAAATGTTTAATTACCCGAGTGGGAACCCAACCCACAACCGTCACTTTTAGAGTCCCATGCTTGTGCCCCTGCTCCTGAACGGAATCCACATTATTATTTACTTTTTCTAACCAGTATATTTGTCACATTTTCGATATTAAATCATCCATTTTAAGTTCTTTGCTAAAAGATGTGGTTATTGAATTCACACCCTTTCATCTATTAAGTTGAAAACACATAGTAACATTTTAATTAATTATGAAACAAGTATTCAAATTTCTTTAATAAAAAATATGATTAATATAAATTAAAGCTTGTGATGAATATGTTTCTGAACTTCAATGTATACTAGAGTTATTAGCCAATATATACTAAGTTCAAGTGTGGGTTCAAATCCTTTTATTTGAAAAAAATATTATTTGTGAGAAATCATTTTAGAATATTAAAATATTATGCTCCTAATTTAGTAAAAAATAAATGAAGAGATAAAGTAGAGTTATTTTTAACAAAATGACAAGCTAAGTCCGTGTTTTGTATTAGCATGGCATAAGGTACCATTTGTATTTTTAAAATGTTCTTTTTTATTTTTAATATAAACATATATATTTCATATTAAACGTAGATCAAAGAAAGGTGTACATATTTGTATACATCATGTGATCTTGTTTCATTATAATATTTGATTAGCATTAGGGAGGCCAAGCTCTTATACATTCAAATATCTCATTAATTCTATTGATGTATATTATCATATGGAATAAAATATAACTTAACAGATCTCTACAAGTGAAGGAGTCAGTAACTTTAACTGTTAAATGGAAGGTCATGGGCTCAATCCTACCTATAAAGATTTTCTCTGCATTATATAAATTTTATATGTAATATGAAATATTGTACGTATTAAGATGTATTTGTAGAGTATATATTTATATTTTAATAATTAATACAATTATGTAAACCTTATATTCAATTTCTTGCTTTAATTCGTAAATTCATATTTTGAAACTTTTATAATTTCTAAATTTAGCTAAAAGTATTATATTAAGGTGTGATTAATATTAATAGTAAAAAATGTACCAAAACTAATATGCAAATTGAATTTGTAATAATCATTCAATTATAAAGTCATGGCGTTCACCCGATATGGCGTTCGCGCAGTTATTTAGTGTTGATTAGTGATTTATGAGCTTGTGTTATCGTTTCGTGAGTTTATATATTATTATGCTTATCACATGCTACTAATGAGGGGCGTTAAGTTACGATAGTTGACATGCAGTTTCTCGAAGTTAGTAAGAAAGTAGAGAATAGTTCTCTCTCTATTCTTTACACTAGGTTCTCTCGCCTTTCCTACTAAGTGGAAATGCGTGAAGCTAAATAAATGTATACTTACTGTTGCTTTTTCTATTATATTTTAAGATTTGTCCCGGTAGTTACATATTATTTACGTTTTAAGTGGACGGAGGACGATACATGCTAATTCCCTCGTTGTAATCGAAACTCATCAATTCGACATCGGAATGTTTCTCATACATTTGGCAATCCATATATATATCTATCTATCTCTATATTATAAAGCAGCATATATTTATATTAACACAATTATTATAGTACCTTACAATCGAGTACGTCGTACATCCTTTAGAAATAAGTTTAATTTTAATTACTTTTTCAAATCAAATCAGCTTCACGCTGTACCCCGCACACAGCGGGGTAGGCAGAGGGAACCTAGTGTAAGACACTCCGTTCCCCACTTTCTGTCGAATTCTGGAGGCATTGCGTGTTGAGTGGCAGAACACGCAATGCCTCCGCTGCGCCACGACTGGCCTCTAATCTAATTACTTTTTGATTGATAAATATTTTTTTATTTTACAAGTCGGCCGCCTGTGGCTAATGTAACTAGATATTGATTGAGGTCACGAGTTCATTTTGTTTATAAACATGCTAGACTTTCTACAGTTACGCAGGGAAAGTCCCTTCAGTGTTATTTACTCATAGTTCATACTTTGTGATTTTTTTACGTATATTCTATTTTTCTTTTAGTAAACAATTGATTGCAAAAGCACTGTGTTCTATCATATTTTTATATTTTTTAAACAGATTTTGTTACTATGGTTTTGGCTGTTAATTTGACAAGAGCGTTGGTCAAATCAACGAGGCAGAATTTGAAAAGAACGTGAATTAAGGTTTAGATTTATGAGATCAACTCCTTGTAACCATTAGTATCCAGTCTCACTGAGATCTAAGCAAGCTTCATTTTCAATTCAACTCAATTTCTTTATAAAAGTTAAATATACGTATGTTTTCCATAATTTGTAAATAATTAATGAATAAATACATATTATAATTTTAATTCTATTACTATTAATAGTTTATTGTTAATAGGGTTTTTTTTCTAATGATAACATGATAACGATGAATTTTAAGTATATATTTTAGTAATAAATATAATTGCTAAAGAAAAATATTGTAGATTGGTACGTTCATTTTTACTTAAATTATAATTTTCTTTCTTCGCCAGAGAATAATATAACCGAAGACGAGAATGGTTCATAAATAGGACAATATGTATATTTAAATTTATGTATTGTATATGATAGGTGCACGTTCTAATTTTGTTACATTTAAATATGAACAATAGTTTATATGTTTTGATATAAATGCGAAATATACATATATTATTTAATCTGTACTATATGTTCGAGTGTCACAAGGAAAATGATTAACATGTTTTTGTAATTGCGTATGTTACGCCACAAGGGGTCATGTTAAATGTTATATTTCTTAGGCCTACAATAAATTATATTTATACGATTATTTTTGTCTACGAATCTATAAAATTGCTTAGAAATAGTATACAAGAATCATCATTGAACTCATGAAGGTAACAAATAAAACATATTTACATTATATTTTACCAAAGAAAGTCTTCCGAAACAATAAAAAGATTTTACATTTATGTTATAGAAATCTCTCTTTCTTTCTCTCTCTCCCTCTCCCTCTCTCTCCGTCTCTCTCTCTCTCTAGTGACAATGTTTATAAGTGTGTATTTAATTTTTTGTGTATTTTCAGGCGACCCAACGATCTGCCGCTCAAAAGACCAAGGACGACGTGCGCAAGGTGAAGGCCCAGAACATTAACATCGGTGATCCCTTCGCGATGGGTAGTAAGTACAAATTTGTTATTTTCTCGTAGATAAAGTAGGCAGAGAAAAAGTGTATATTTATAAAACTATAGTTTCAATATT
>DWLH01002680.1:0-10476 GCA_018249795.1 Heliconius telesiphe telesiphe | reverse complement strand
AGCGCTCTGACCGCTATGCCATACGTTCTCATCAAACTATGTACGTCGATATTCTTATGCGCTTATTACAACTTAGCTTATATTATTAACATCTATATCACCATCATATGGAGATTTTTACAAATTTTCGCTTCCCAAAGATAATTATAATTTGACAAGAGAAATTGCTATTTACTAAATTAAATTTATAATAATACTTTTTAAAGTTTTAGTAAGTTTTCTTAGAGTGATGTAGGAGAGCATACAGGTTTCACTTAGAAGTAAGGAGTAGAAGATAACTTTAAAATGTTAAAAAGAAATGTGCAGGTTACGACGCAAACGTACAGGAAGCCAATTTAAATGCTATCAATTATAAGACCCAAATTTATTTCTGAATCAGATAACAATGTTATTGTCTCGTTTAGTCTTATACTAGACAAAGTGTTATAATCTACTGGCACGTGAATTGTATACTTCCAATTATTAGAGCTTGAGATTTCGAGGGAAGATTAAGAAGAAGGCCAAACAAAGTTGCCAACTGACTGATATGAGTGAGATCAGAATTGCAGTATTTAAATGTATGTAGTTGGAAATCGTCGGCGTAGAGATAGTATTGACAAGATAGGGTTTTGGTAATTTGATTTATAAAAATGAAAAAGACTAGAGGAGAGCGCACGTCGCCTTGAGGTACTCCAATTACCAAATCAGCCCAGTCAGAGCAAAGCTCTCCGTTGCAAATCCTTTTGCATGCGACTCCGAAGATAAGAACGAAACCATTCAGTCGCAACAGGAGATGTGTTAAGTGTGGTAAAGATACCAAGTTGCACATCAAAATCCACGGAGTTAAACGCATGACTAAAGTCGAGTAAGATAAGAGAAATATATTTTTTATTATGCATCGCGAAACAAATGTCGTCAGTCTCTTTAATTAACGCTGAACTAGTACTGTGTGATGGGCGGAACCCGGGCTGGAAAGTATTTTATGTAAATAGATTTTATAATATTTCATCATAAATTGAAAAAAATGCAAATAAGAAAAAATCTTGCACATAGAAATACGAACCTAATGTTAAGACACTGTGATCCCATTAAGATATCTCCGTTTCCCATTTTGCGTGTTGCCTGACGAAAAGGCGTTTTACCTCGACACCAAGGCGAAGAAATGAAAATATTAAACATTTAGTTTCCTCAACAGGGAATCGAACTAACAACCTGTTGCGTTCACAGTCACAACCTTTGCGCCATGACTGGCATCTATAACATACTTATATAATGGAGTTATTTCAGTATTTATAACAAAAACCTTGTCATTCAATTGTAGTGATGCTAATAATGTGTAATGCTATTGCTTTTTTGATCTTTATCGTAAAATAAATCATAGAATGTGATAAACACACCAATGACATTTAGAACTTTTATATTTCTTTCATCATAAATTTTCTTGTTTACCACAAAATTGAAGTAAAACTCGTCGTTAATTTTAAGAATCAGTCATAAGACGTTGTCATGTCAGTATGAAAAGTCCCATAGATATTTATAAAATACAATAAAACCAGACAAGCGCGAGTAGGGCACGCCCACCTAGGGTTTCGTACAAAAATTGGCAGTCTCGAGCTTTTTTCTGAAATTCAAATCTAGCTTAGCCCTTTCATCTAATACCCCACTTCAACGGCTTTGAAGCGGCTTTAATACCAAATTTTCTCTCTCTTTTAAGACTATTTTTTTTAAGGATTGAACCACAATTTTTTTTTAAGTAAATGTAGAAATATTTTTTTATATCTATATTCTATTATACAGACAGACAGGCAGAGGGACAACAAAGTGATCTTTTAAGAGTTGCTTTTTTCCTTAAAAGGTACGGAACCCTAATTGTTGTATGAACAATGTAACTTCGTGGCGCAGGGGCACAAACATGCGCCGGTAAAGATGACGATTGTGGATTTGATTTCCACTCGGAGGAATGAAATATTTAATATTTTCAAAACGCGGCGATAAGATCCGCCACTCAATATGCAATGCATCAAGAATTCGGCGGAAGTGGGGACCGGAAGTTCCTAATGGGATTGGAGTGTCTTAACACTAGGTCCCCAGATTCCCTCTGCTTACCGTGCTATATGCAGGATACAGCGTGAAGCTAAAAAAACTATGTAACAATAAATCTCAATGTTTTTTATTTCTCTTATAAATAATTGGTTATATGGGTTTAATTGTTATCTTCGTCTATATATTTTCAATCGTATGTACATATCTATGTTAATTTATTAGGTACATATGGTCCCTATTACAAGAATAGAATATTAATAAAATTACTTATTTCTTAAGTACGTTACGTTGAGGCTAAGGCACAGACTAATGCGACGGTTGTGGATTCGATCCTCACTCGAAGAAAGGAATTATTATTTATTAACATTTTCATTTCTTCTCTCTGGCACCAAGGCCCGCTGTTGAGATTTGCCACTAAACACATAATGTCTCTGAAAAATTTGGCGGAAAGTGCCAAGTCCCTCTGCCTACCCTGCTGAGTACGGAATATAGTATGAACCTGATTTTTACCTGATTTTTATTTAAACTTAAAAAACTTTATCTTAGTTCTTCATTTAATCGTCAAAAGTAAATACGCCAAGGTATACATAGACTAGTTCGAAAAACAACTGTAACTAGAAGCTAAATTCCTATAAAAAACGACCTGGTCGGCCCACACAATAAGATTTATCGTCACCGATAAAAATACCGCATTGGTGCTATCAAGTCGTCGATTCTCACTATAGAACTAGGTACGTTCAGGATAGAAACGTAAATAAATAAACAATGGTACGGTGTTCGCAGTAAAATCAACTAAAATGGATTACGACATGTAAATAGTCGTTTGTGATGTCATTATTGAAGCGTAAAATGTACATTAACTATGGAATCGCGACGTCAGAACCAAAGCCACATGTTGATGTCAGATTTATACCATTCGAACATTAAATATATTTTATTTATATTTTTTTTTTGGCAGATTGATGCTAACATTCCGTTCCCCACTTTTTGAGACATTGCGTGTTGAATTGCAGATTTTAACGCTGTGGCGTCGTCTTGTCTACTAGAGCAAGGAAGATGAGAAAAAGTTAGTTAAGTTAGCCCCAGTGCGCTCACGATGCCATCAAAAATAAATATCTTTCATATTACTCATTTAGAAAACGTATAATAATTTGATATGGACCCGCGCCTCCAGGCAACCGCCCAAATTCTAACCACTAAGCCATACGTTCCTCTACGTTTCATATTTATTTTGAATAAGAATTATTTATCATTGGACAGATCAATTTTTTTCTTTAATTTCTAATTAATCGAAAAAAGTTGCCACATTACACAATAAAGCTTAAATATTTTGGCATGTTTATGATTTTTTTTAATCCTACCGATATTGTGTAGTAGAAATATATTTTCATGTTATTCTAATATAAATTTTTGAAATATATTACGAAACAACAAAGCCTAAATCATAATCATGACAAGAAATATAAAAGTGTTTCGTATAATTCATTTAACTTTTCCCTCTAGCAAAGTCATATAATAATGAAAATGACAGTAAATATTGAAAAAAAAAAAAACATTATTCTTTCGTCGTCGTCGTCGTCTTTCGTCTTTTCGCGAGGAAGGTAAGCAGAACGAAACACCAAACTCTGCATACCTCTTTCGCTTTGCTCATTATGATCAACGTTTTCGTGCATGCATTCTGGAGATCCTCACGATTTTTTATATAACCTTCCTTTAGAATCATTGATACGGTATTTTTGAAGGCCAACTGAGGTCTTGGAGATCCTCACGATTTTTTATATAACCTTCCTTTAGAATCATTGATACGGTATTTTTGAAGGCCAACTGAGGTCTTGGAGATCCTTATGATTTTTTATATAACCTTCCTTTAGAATCATTGATACGGTATTTTTGAAGGCCAACTGAGGTCTTGGAGATCCTTATGATTTTTTATATAACCTTCCTTTAGAATCATTGATACGGTATTTTTAAAAGCCAACTGAGGTCTTGGAGATCCTCATTGTTTTTATATAACCTTCCTTTAGAATCATTGATACGGTATTTTTGAAGGCCAACTGAGGTCTTGGAGATCCTTATGATTTTTTATATAACCTTCCTTTAGAATCATTGATACGGTATTTTTTAAGGCCAACTGCGGTCTTGGAGATCCTCATGATTTTTTATATAACCTTCCTTTAGAATCATTGATACGGTATTTTTAAAAGCCAACTGAGGTCTTGGAGATCCTCATTGTTTTTATATAACCTTCCTTTAGAATCATTGATACGGTTTTTTTGAAGGCCAACTGAGGTCTTGGAGATCCTCATGATTTTTATATAACCTTCCTTTAGAATCATTGATACGGTATTTTTGAAGGCCAACTGAGGTCTTCCTCTACCACTCTTACTACTCACTCTTGCATCATAAACTTTTTTTTCCATTCTATCTTCAATCATTTTCTCAAACGTGCCCGAACCACCTGTGGACGTTCTTCTTCATTCTCACCATGACATCCTCACTAGTACGAACCATTCTGTGTTCTGTTCATTGTAGATTTGGTCGGATCAACTGACCACGTACGTATATCCTAAAGAGACCGCATATCCACAGTATTGGCCTTTCTTACATTCTTCTTGTTCAATACCTGCTGTATATATAATACTGCTATCATAGCGTCGGTACCAAGATGCCGTTAATTTATCTCCAACAACAATAAGCCATTCCACCCCTATTTATATTTTTCGTTTCTCCTAATTATACTTCTCAAAACTACTACTTTTTTCGCTTGTTCTAATATCTTTTAATTTATGCTCATCTTACATGCCGTCTTTATTTTATTTGAAAAAAAAATTAAATTAAATCAACTTCACGCTGTATCCCGCACACAGCAGGGTAGGCAAACGGAACCTAGTGTTAAGACACTCCGCTCCCTACTTTCCGCCGAGTTCTGGAGGCATTGCGTGTTAAGTGGCGGAACTCAACGCCGCGCTTTGCCTCGACACCAGAGAAGAAATGAAAATATAAATAAATATTTAATTTCCTCGAGTGGAAATTGTACTCACAACCAGTCGATTTTTCAGTCACACTTTGTGCCCCTGCGCCACGTCTAGCCCTTTTCTTAGTACTTGAGTCTTTTTCTTACTCGCATTTAGATTTAGATCATTATTTTCACATCGATCTTTTAGAGTTGTGACCAAAACCTCCATTTTAATTAGCTTCACACTGTATCCCTAGCGGAGTAGTCAGAGAGAACGGAGCGCCAGACTCTACGGTAACCTCCATTCTAATGATGCAATAAACACTGCGTCGACGGCGTACAATAGATAATTTATCTTAAGGCCATTTTCTTTCATTCTCGTGTCATGTAGTTTTCATTTGATTGATATTTATACAATTTTTTAGGTTCACGCTGTATTCTGTACATAACAGAGTAGGCAGACCTGGGAACCTAATGTTAAGACACTACGTTCCCATTAATTCAATATTGTGTAAAAATAGAGTACTTACTGACGAGTTATATTAATTACACAACGAAATGTTTTTTTGCCATATATTCGATCATTTTAGACGTTTGTTACATTAAGCTGCAACATCGTATAAAATATATATGGCCCTGTGGCTACGTTCCACTAAATTATAATGCATAAAGAGTTTTATCTTGGATACATTTCATATGGCACTATAGAATGTTGAGTATTTACGATTTCATTTAAAAGATTATTAATAGCTGTTCAATGTAACCTTGTAGTCTGTACTCGTCAAATCATTAAAATTTTTATTGAGCAATTTTCAAAGAAATCTTTGTAAATACATATTATATAGTTAATTATATACATATGTATACTATCAAACACTGATATTTCTAGTTTAATCGACAGTAGACTAAAGACTAAGGGTGCTAATAAAAAAAACTTCGAAAATTGTAATCAAGTACTTCATTTTGGTGGATACTTTTGAATTAAAAAATAAACCTACTTACTTATTAAAATGTTTCTTTAATGAATTGTTAAGAACGGTCCTTTGTGCGTTTTATTCCAGATCGTTATACATTTATAATCACTTTGCTTAATAATGATATTGTAACGTCCATTTTCACCTTTCCAATATCTAAAAAATATTTTTTTTTATTAACATAACGTTTTACTGCAAAATATTTATAACTATTGTCCACTGTCACACTCCATATTCTTATATAATTTTATAAAAAAAAATTGAAGTCAATGAGGCAATGGGAAAGTCCACTGCAAAAAAGAATTATTTTCATTTCCTCGCTCAGGTTAGAAGATAAAAGTGCGGTGTTAAGTTCCGTCGCTTAAGATGGGTTTCGAATTAGGACAGAAAGCAGAAAACAAAGAGGTACATTTCTTACTGTCCACACTAGGTTCTCTCTGTTTATTCAACTATATGCAATATAGAACGTGAAGCTTTTTTAATATAAATTATTAATTTATTTAACAATTGAAATTCAAATTTTCTATTGATATTAACGTTGTTGCAGATTGTACAAATTATTTAGCTCAGCCCATAATGAAGAATGGCAAACCCGCTGATCCCGCCTATGATATAGATGTAGCAAGTGAGTATGAATACGTAGATATTAACTTATGGATATGCTGTTATATATATTAAATAAAAAAAATCGATTAGGTGCAAGGCGTACTAGCTTCCTCAGGCTTCCTTACCAGTTTCAGAATTGCTGGTCAACGGAAGAAATAAACAGACAAACTTAAGTTTGTAGGCATATTTTGTATAAAATTAACTACAGATATAAGTTTGTAATTATTTTTTTTGTATTAAATACCTATATTATTCAAACTTTTTGGATTTATTCCTTTATATGTATTGTGAGTTCTCAATTCGTACAAATTTCATAATCGGAACCTTCCACGGGTAGTACCTTGTAGGTTTTGATTACGCGGCGAAGTTTTGCTGCATACAAAATGCAGCAAAATTGATACATAAATAAATGCTCGTATCTTTTGATTGCGTCGACTTAAAAGTTTGTTTTTTTTCTGTTCTTCAAGAGACCATAGACATAAATATATATAGTATTAAAGTCAGCTTGAGCTTACATTAGTGTAAAAAAGAAAAAAAATCTTTAAAAGTAATTTTAATATAAATAATTAATTTTAAAAAAATACCTAACTGCTTTCCAAATGATTTTTCAAACAATTTCATAATCAATAAAAACTTAAATATAAATATATTTTACCAAAGTGATCAGATACTTATAACAATGAAGTTAGAATGAATCTACCGCAGAATACTCTTAATGAATCATCAATCATTCTCGGCTGTCTCTGTGATGTATCACGATTGTTAACATATATGTATATTTTTTGATTTTTATTATCCATACAAAAAAATATTAAAATATTAACATTTTTTTTGACAATATGAAAAAATATGTATAAATAAATTAAAATATTATATATTTATTTTTATTATTTTATCATTGATTATTATTAATAGATTTTTAGCTTCGCTATATCTCGCACGTAGCAGAAGGATCCAAGTGTTAAGACACTCCGCTCCACACTTTCTGCCGTGTTCTGGAGGCATTGTGTGTTGAGTGGTGGAGCTCAACGCTGCGCTTTGCCTCGACACCAGAGCGATGGAATGAAAAAAATAATTATTATATTTCCTCAAATGAGAATCCAATCCACAAATTATCGTCGAGTCATAAGATTGTGCCCCTGCGCCACAACTGGCCTTAAAACTTTACATTAATATATTACAACTACAATAAGTTAGTAAATAATACTCGAATGTTTATATTATGCGTATACTATAACAAATTGTCCTGTAAAGGAAATGATGCTCAAACCCAAAAGAAAAAGAAATAGATTTACCCGTGCAAATAGTGTCGGCTATGTCGCTTTGAATAAAGCGTATCTAGTTGTAGCCGTTTTGGTCATCAGCATGAAAGCTTTTGAATTGAAAGCTCTTTACGGAAACGTTGAGGAGCTTACTCGTATACTAGAGATAACGTCAATTGTTTATACTCTACTATCAATATTATAGGTTATTTTCAATATCTGTTTATAGAAATTATTACTTGGGAAGCGGTGTAAGCCAAATTATAAATAAATAACAAAAAAAACTGTCAAGTGCGAGTCGGACTAATTAATTTTATGTGTAATGATATCATTTTAAAATAATATCTATACCTGTATTAAAAAAATAAATTTCAGCCAATTTAATAAAACCGGTATTTATAGGAATTTTATCGAAAAACATTCTTTAAAATAGTATAGCTTTTTTGTTTTTTACTAGTGGGCGCGCGCGGCTTCGCCTGCTTATTTGCACCCTTAGCGGTGAATTCTAAAAAACCACGAAACACGTGTTCAATACAATATTTTTAAGAGTCTGAATTTCAAATTTTATTAAAATCAGTGTCGATTTAAAAAAAAATCGTGCGTGCGTCTGTCAGTCAGGTACATGTCCTTTTATATATATAGATAAACCGATTGAAATAAAACAAACACTACTAACACTTAATGTTACGAGAAGCATGACGATTACAGTTGTTTAATGACAACTGTAATTTAATCGGTTAAGCTGTTTCTGAGATTAGTGTGGGCAAACGTTTTGACAAACAGATAAAAAAATCAAAAATCCTTGTTTTAGGTTCCTGTTCCAGTGTTGTTAAATGTTACCAATAACAATTTTTCTTATATATATATATTTCATATACAGACACCAATTCCTTACGATTATATTATAAGTATAGATGTAGATTATAAATCACAATTATTATTAGTTATATGTATATACTAGTTAAAGAAAACATGAATTGCTGTAACGTCGTAAATACTTGTTCCATTCCAAGTTTATCTTATACCTTTTACGGTAAAAACTCTATCCATAGACTAGTAGTACTAAGACCGTCTTAAATCCATGGACTAGTAGTACTAACACCGTCTTAAAAGATAGATACTATGTTTTATCGCTTTCGTCGACGTCAAGAGAGCTAGTTACCTGGCAATTGGTATAGCGATTAAAGAGGAAAACTTAGGAAATAATCCTCCTACTTTATAGTAACATGTGAATTTGAACATGACATTTTGCTTTAGTTCTTTTTCTTGTTACTTAAATATTCCATTCTTCGGGTTTGGTTTAATTTTACAGCGTTTTTAGCAAACAAAGGAGACTGAAACTTTTGGGCCAAAACGTAAAGAGTTGAGATGTGGTCTAAAAAATGACAATTTTTTTTTTTTTTTTAGAATAGCAAATAATAATTTAATTATGAATCTGGAAGTGGAGGAAAATGAAAAAAATAAGTTTTAGATCCTTAATAGATTAAAATCAATTATATTTTAAATGAGAGATGTGACAGCTGATTGACAATGACACCTTGTCTAATGATTTTTTGCATGTTTTGCTTCTCTCATTACGTTCATATCGATGCTTTTTGAGTGCTTTCCCTTTTGTTTGATATTTTCAACGACCACTGCTTTGTTTTTCACGGATTTTGACTTTGCCTACTTTGTACGACTTTGTCTTTTGGATCTAATTACCGCCACGCTATGGATATCAATCACTGTGTGAATTGTGGGATAGCCACTGGACACTGCAATACTCTAGTCCGACGACCTTTAGACGCACCACCACCACCTCCTGGTTACTTAGAGGTGTGATATAATCCCGATATATAAGCAGGAAAACATATTTCTGTTACATTTTAGTTGACAGCTCTCGTAGAGGAAGGGAAGCTATTGCTATAAAATACTGCAATTGTATTGTAGGAAGACGAATGGTAGGCTGCTGTGCTCATGTAATGAGTATTATATGGTACCTTAGTTGGGCTAGGTACCAAAATAATTTAGTTCCACCTGCACACTTCTTAGATGACATTTTAATAATAATAGTAGAAGAATAAAATATTCATTAAAATGTGTTTTATCTTAAACAACTCAGTAATCACATATTTTATAGAAGTTGATTTTCAAGAAATTGTGCTGCGAACTTAACCTCACTTTTATCAAATCTCTAATAACTCAACTCAACAAAATTTATATAGTGTTCAGGGAGGGAATGATGTACCTAAATCTATTAAATCATATAATTTTCATCTCTTTACATTCTGGGAAAATGTATGGAATTGTTTGTCTCCTTTTACGCTTTTGTTTGTACCTCCAGACCTAACAGAAAATTGTATATTCCGAGAGTTTGAAACTTATAGTGTAAATAGTCAGATAATAATTTATTTCATAACCGTGTATTTTTACCGAACGTAGCAGGAGAGGCAAAGGTAACCTGGGAACCTTGTATTAAAACACTCCGTTCCTATTAGAACACTTTCTTACACCAAATTCTCAAGCAGCTCAACACTCTGGCCTCATAAATATATGTAGTATATACATTTACAAAATAAATAATTTGAAAATAAAACTAATATTACAATTTTTCACAGATTACGTTCGGACGATGATCTCCTTTGGCATCATCAGTTTGTTCGTCATGGCTATGGGA
>DWLH01002679.1:0-10476 GCA_018249795.1 Heliconius telesiphe telesiphe | reverse complement strand
GCGGAACGCCAGAATATTTGCCGAAAAGTTATTGGTCTCACCTCCTTTTTCTTCTAGGCAGTTTATGAACGAAATTGAGTTATTTTCAGTGGAAAAATGCAATTTTTCAGTATATTAATTAGATATTGATTTTGTGGTACGTATTTATCTGTTTTTTTATTTTATTTTAATTATCACAACCTCTCGCGTTTTCCCATATAGCAGGGTCAGGGCAAACTAGAGTAAAAAAAAACTAAAAACTAGAGTTAAGACATTCCTTTTCCCTTTTTCCAATCTTCGAGATATTATACGTTAATGATCTTCAAAAACAGAGTAAATTGTCAAATTTAATTATTCAAAGTGTATCCCAAATATATTTAATTAAAACCATCAAACACCACATACAATATTATACGGAAAAAATGGAAAATGTGGAAATAAAATCTAATTCGTTAATGTATTATATTCCATTTTCAAAATTGATTAAAATGCTGATTTTTTGTAATATCTGTATTCTAATAGATACTAGTCCATACAGCAGCTAAATTAATCTCAAAAAGCAGTTTAAGCCTTTCCCGTTTCCTGCAGGTTATGAATGTAAAACTGGAAACGGATATGGGAGACAGAAACACCTTTTAATATTTATAAATATCTGCATATAATATAAATGACTTTATAGTTCATAACTACCTCTAAAGTAATCCTAGTCCAAGGTATCCCAATAATTAGTAAATTGATTATAATTTAATTATTTTCATTTTCTTGCTCTGACAACGCACAGTGTTCCAACACTCGGCACGCAATACTTTTAAGTTTATGCAGAAAATGAGGAGTTGGGTGTTTTAAACTGCTATGCCGGAAAAGGGATAAAAAACCAAAATTAGATATATAAAATATAGCTAGAGGCCATAGAAAAAAATCTTCAATAAAAAAAGCATTTTACTACACCCAATTACATCATGTTATAAGTAATATAATTTATTTTTTATTGAATACGATACATGATCACGCCAGTAGCAAAAATCACGAAGGTTTTCGTAGCAGCTCGCTACGGCGCGGCGTAGCATGTTAACCGCCCACAATAATACGACAAAATTTTAATTCCAATTAAATATAAAAAAAATTGGAGATATTATTTTTTAATATCAACAATTGATGTGAATTGTGATTGAAAAAAATTATCAGTAAATGTTAATTGTCAATTGCAATTATAATTTGCCTAACTCTGGTGATTGGACACTGATAGTAAGTTCGATTCCTACCCTGAATATTTATATTTGAAAATCGTCAATGCACAGCGCCTATCTGCTATCATGACAGTTGTGGGTTCAGTTCCCACTAGGAGGAATGAATTATTAACATTTCCTCGCGTTGATATCGTTTCGATAAGGCGCACCGTTAAGTTCCGCCCCGTCAACACCCAAGATCTCGAAAATTGTATGTCTTAATAAAAGACTTTAAACATGTATGAACTAGCAGCGCCAAATAAATATTATCTAGAAAAGAAAACATTGTAAAAAAACTCCCTAGAAACTGTACAACAAAACATAATACAATTCTAAACGACTAACAAAATCGTCCCACACGCCATATCTCAATAACCGTGGGCGCTACGTACGTATAGAGGAGATGCTACGTGGGCGGTAATACAAATATACGGGTTATAAATGTACAAATTTTATTATTATATAAATTAAGTTATAATAGCTAAGATACTATAGTGACGCAGTTGTTTAATTTAGACTCTCAAGAATAATTATCTTTGAAGTAGAACTAAGCAGCACTACAAAAAGGAGCAGCTTCACGCTTTTTCTCCTATAGCAAAGGAAACAAAGTGAACATAGTGTTATAAGACATTACTTTCCCCACCTAGCGCCATTTTTTTAAAACAATTGCGTTACTCAACGAAATGAAGAGTAGCGGAACTCAACGCCGCGCTTCGTGTGTCATAGCGGGGATAAGAATATAAAATAACACAACACCAAATACATCCAAAATAGGCAGAAGTTACCTAAGCCGGATAATGTAAGGAACTTATGAAAATTAAACAGAAATTATTAATGAAGCTATCCCAGTTCTTATAAAAAAAAATGAATAACTAGAGACTTATCACCTCTATATGAATTATACTTTCTGAAAAATAAATCAGCTTCACGTAACCTAGTGTTAAGACACTCTGTTCCCCACTTTCTGCCGAGTTCTGGAGGTATTGCGTGTTGAGTAGCAGAACTCAACGCCGCGCTTTGCCTCGACACCAGAGCGAAGAAATGAAAATATAAATTGAAGTAAATATTTCATCCCCTCGAGTGGGGATCGAACCCACAACCAGTCAATTTTGCAGTCACGCTTTGTGCCCCTGCGCCACGACTGGCCTCTCTGATTATTCTTTCTGGCTACCACATTTTTTAACTCCAGGCAGTATCCCGCTCATACTAAGTTACGCAGTGAACCTAACGTTGAAACACTTCGTTCCCAACTCTCCACCAAATTATTAATATATTGCATGTTGAAAGCAAATGAAAACAATTCATTTCCCCTAGTAGAAATCGAACCTACAACCCTCGCGCTTATAGTCAGACTCACATACCCCCACTAACAACAATACATACATACATACACTACAAAGAAATTCGAAAAATCCATACACATACAATATTAAATATACACCCACAATGGGCGCGAGATCTATATGAAATATGAAATAACCAGAGTACAGAGGCAACAAAAACTTAATTTCCATACGACCTGACACAGTTCACTCATGAATGATAAGAGTAAACAATTTGTCATATATAAAAGGGGCATTAAAGAGCTAAGTTGACCCGCTTGGCGCGTATTCAGTATCTGCTGCGATAAAAAGATTTTTTTTTTTTCATTTTTTTTTATTTCTTCTGAATATAATCGGGATAATTATACAAGTTATGGTATCTATGTCGTTAGAATTCTGGTAATAGTATATGTGATGGTTAGGAATTCCATTCCCGGGGGGGATATACATTTGTAAATATTAGTATTTTTGGAGGTCATTGTGAAGACTGTAAATGCGACTGTTGTGGATTCAATTCCAATTCGAGGGAATGATTTGTTTTTCACTTCCTGGTAACAAGACAAAGCCCGATTGAGGTCTGCCACTTAGTATGCAACGTCTTGAGAATTAGGCGGAAAATACTGTATGAAATGCCTTACAACTATGTTATTGCTGCCTACACTGTTATATGCGGTATACAGCCTCAAACTAAAAAAAAATATAATACTATTTACACGACCGTAGCGTTTGGTGCTCCGTTCTCTCTGACTACCCCGCTAGGGATAAAGCGTGAAGTTAGTTTAGTTTAATTTTAGTTTTACTATTTACACACTACCGATATTGCACTTAAAAGAGCATTGAGGACGAGGCCTCAAAAAAAACTATTTAATAACATTAAAATGAGTCCTAATTGCCCAACAAATACAATACACTTATAAAACAAAACATCCAAGAAAACAACGTATATTTCCATACCTGCAAAACGAAATCCGCCCACCACTTCGGTACCGTAAGCTTCGTTGTACCTGCGGTACATTAATCGTCCGAAATGTTTCACGCGAAATTAAGCAATTACGCCTCCATCCTAGTTGGCACTTAAGGCGGTTTTCGGGTACCACAATTCATCATAATTTTCGACACATTTGCTTAATGTACTCTGTAGGGACACAAAGCTAACAAAAAACAAATAAAGTTGCAATGGACTTTTGTTTTTTCGGTAAAATAGCAATACAATATTGTATTTTCTAAGTTTTTTGTGTTGGGGATGGATTAACTGTTTATTTTGTATGTTTGTTTTTTTTTTTATTGAGAGCATCGTGGCGCACTGAGTCTGCTCTGAGGGGCTAAAAATAGAAGGGACAAACCGAACGCCGCACTTTATCTATAATAATTTAAAAACCGAAAATACAATTAAAAATATTTTACCAATTGTAAAATTGTAAAAAAATATTTAGCAACAAATATTTTGCAAATAAAAGGGCTTGATTTGTAAAATACATCATGAAAAAAGAACTGTTTAAAAAAAATATTAATAAATTTTTTTTTTTACACAACAAATACCTAAATCTATATACCTAAGAAATACGAAACATCTTAAAAGTTTATTATATATTTAGCCTTCCAATTTTCATATTGCTCGGCTTATCCAATAATGTTAATTGACTTAAGTCAAAAGTTACCAAGTCAGGTGGCCGCGGGTGAATTGTGGCCCTTATATTAAAAACTCGTAAGTTTCGTTTTACAAAACTAAATTAGTTCTCGGTAAGTATAGCATGTGTATATTTTTGAGATAATTTAGTCAGACAGTGGTTATTTTTTTTAGTTCACGCTGTATCCCACACTTAGCAGGGTAAGCAAGACACTCCGATTTCATTGAAATACTACCGTTCCCCACTTTCCACTGAATTCTGGAAGCATTGCGTGTTGAGTAGCGGAATCCAACGCCGCGCTTTGCTTGATCATCAGAGCGAAGAAATGATAGTATAGAACATCTCATTCCCCCGAGTGGGAATCGAGCCTACAACCGCCGCGTTAATAGTCGCACCCTAGTGCCCCTGTGCCACGACGACCCCTGATTAAAGCAGAGCAAAAAGACGAAACCAAATGTTCAACCAAGACGAAACTCCGCCTTACGCACAAGAGTCGAGAAAGTCGATTGCTAAAATTCAACGCCACGCTTTGTCTTATTATCGACGGTGACTACATAGAGTGAGGAAATTAAAATAAATCATTTCCCGTTTGGGGACTAAACTCACGACTATCACGTTTCCACCAAAAGTTCTGTCACGAAGAGATCGTAATTATTCATATGTATAAATGTAAACATTCTTTCAAAAGAATTTTGGAACAGCAATCAACGTTTACAGCCAACAAATCCAGTAGACTAAAAAAAACCCACTGTCTTTTACCAACACCCAGCAACTTCTCAAATAGCGCTCGAGTCAGGAACCAAACTCAGCACCTTCCAACACCAATATCTATCGAAAAAAAGCCAAGCTACAAATTTTATTAGTATTTCCAAGTTGACACATATTAGACGTCCAATATGAACGCGACGCGTCAGCCCCGCCGTCGTCGTCGCGGTGTTCGTTATACATCCGCCCTTGACATTTGCCGAGTTCCTAAGTGGTTTTCGTGCTTGCGTAGAAATTATTTTACAATTACACATATGTCTACATGCAATATATTACATATATATATATATCTATATAATTTCTGTGTAAAACTTTTAGTCTTTCCAAAATATTAATTGAAAATCGAAATATTATATAAGGTATACGGAAAATAGTAAAAATGTCTGCCACTCAACACGCAATGTCTCAAAATTTAAGGACCTCGGGATACGGAGTAACTGAACACTGCGGGATAAAGCGTGCGGTTCATATGTAGTAATGAGTCGGATAGTGGCGCAGGTTAGTGCTAGAGATACTCGTGGATTCGAACCCATTCTTTCCGTCGTTACTTTTAGTTGTGGCACAGGGGCATATGACTGTAAGCGCGACTGTTGTAGATTCGCATTCCTAGTCGGAGGAATGATACGTAATATTTTCATTCTCTCGCTCTGGCGGCGTTGAGTTCCACTACGCAAGACACAATCCCTCGTAAATTTATAAGGGTGGGGTGAGTATCTGAAAACTAGGTTCCCAAGTTCCTTCTGCGCACCGTGATATGTGCTTGAGTTAATCGCATCCGATTAACACAACAACAACACTATATTCTCTACCTACTCCACCAAACGTTGTAGATGTTTACTGATAAAAACTAAAATTCAGATCTGTGACTTCGTATCGCACTGCTACAACACTGACTATAAACGCATCGGCCGTGGGTTCGAATCCCAGTCGTCCACATTGTGTTTCCACTTCGTATTAGAAACAAAAATGCTACAACATAAGCCTAACATTTAAAATTACATAATCTAATAAGGCTCTCACGCTACGCTATATATTATTCTTGTTCAATGACGCTTTCCAAGTCACTGGCCCCACTCCTCGCGTGAGAGGACTTCAACTTAACCAAGTCATCTCGACAAATTTAAAATTGCAACTGAAAAACTTATTTAACTCACAAAACTACTTTGTCATAACAGATGAAATACGAAAATATTTAGATTGAAGACGACGTTGCAATTTACCAAATAGAGATTGTTATCTTATTGTATAGTGTTAGCAATGTCTTTATATGAAACTTAAATTAACGCAGAAGTTCAAGCTTGTGTTTTTACGACAGGTTGTGGGTTCAACTCCCACTCGAGCCAATGAAATAGTCAATATTTAGACTTACTCGCTCTGGCAACGAGGCAAAGTGTGGCATTCAGTGGCGCCACTCGACACGGAATTCCTTTGAAATTCGGCAAAAAGTGGGAAATAGTAGTGTCTTAATGGAACTGGTTCCCAGGTTCCCTCTGCCTACCCTGCTACATGCGGGCTACAGCGAGAATCAGCAAAAAAATATACATCTTAACCTCTTTAAAGTGTTATAACACACTATAAATGATTACCTTATACCTTCTCTAAAATATATTCATGTCCAGGCCAGTCGTGGCGCAGGGGCACAAAGTGTGACTGTAAAATCAACTGATTGTGGGTTCGATCCCCACACGAGGAAATGAAATATTTACATTTATATTTTCATTTCTTCGCTCTGGTGTCGAGGAAAAGCGCGGCGTTGAGTTCTGTTGTGGTCTACTCCGGAACTTCGCGGAAATTGGAGAACGGAGTGTCTTAACACTAGGTTCTCTCTGCCTACCCTGCTGTGTGCGGGATACAGCGTGAAGCTGATTTATTTATTTATTCACGTCCACATTTTAAAGCTTATGCTTATTTTTAGATAAACGTGTATCAATATATTTACTTTCTCATAACTCGAGATGATATACGAATATATTTAGATTGAAGACAACGTTGCAATTTATCAAATAGAGACTGTTATCTTATTGCGCAGTATCAGTAATGTCTCTTGTATGAAACTTAAATAAGTATATTTAAACTCAACTGGTTGTGCTCTCAACTCTCGATAGAATGAAAAAAATAATATTTTGATTTCCTCTCTCCGGTAACGAGGAAAAGCGCGGTTTTGAATTGCGCCAATCGATTCGCAATGCCTTCAGAATTCGGCAGAAGGTGGAGAACGGAAGTGTCTGAGAACGGAGTATCTAACACTATTTTCCCAGATTCCCTCTGCCTACATTGCTATTTGCATGATACAGATACAGATTAAGCTGAAAAAAAAGTGTTTTTCCACACTAAAGTAGGTAAAATATGGACATAAGTTTTCTTTTTATCTTATCTAAAATATATTCATACGAATATATCCAGATCTTGAAGCTTATGCTTATTTTTTAAATAAACGAATATCTATTTACTTTCTCATAGCTCGAGATGAAATACAAATATATTTTAAATTTAAGACGACTGCGCAGTTTAGTAAATAGAGACTGTTATCTATTTGTATGGCGTTAGTAATAAATTTGTATGAAAGTTAAATAAGCTAACTCCAAGCTGCAACTTTGACTACTTGGATTTAAGGATTCATTATTCATTCGAGGAATGAATAATGTTCGTCTTAATGTAAACTATTCTGCTTATAGAAAAACACAGGATGTTTTTCTATAAGCAGAATAGTAGTTCCTTAATATTACCAGAAACAGTACGGTGTTTACCCACGACACGTCACACTCAATGGGAATGGGAAAATATATGTATATAAGTAATAGGGATAATTTATTTAGTAACTCCTTTTCACTATCCGGGTCTTTTTGAGTATTAGCGTTCTTTTTATAACATGACTAAAAATATTAACATCAACATTTACCACACAAACTTTCGTACCCACGACGATCACAATAAGTCAAACACAACAAAAGAAAAACACGTATTTCGTATATAAAAAAAACCCGAATATCCATATATTTGCAATATATTAAGTGGCCACCAATAAATCGTAGCGCAACGTCAGCTATGCGACATGACAAGATGGCCACGACACGGGGCCATTAACTCGAGTGGGTTATTGAGTGCGGGATTCAGGTATAATTAATAAACAGTTGGAAATTAATCACAATCTGCTGTAAACGGAACATGGGTTTTTGATTAAGCAGAACTATATGAGTATATTATACTACAGTCGCGCCCGCGGCTTCGCCCGCTTAAGCTTTTTGATATATTGTAGCCTAATTATATAAAATTTCTCGAGGAAATGACATATTTAATATTTTCATTTCATCGCTCTGGTTACGGGTGGCGTTAAGTTCCGTCGCTCAACACGCAATGCCTCAAAAAATTGGCGAGAGATGAATACAGCGGGAAGTTGAAAAATGTTTGTATTTCCACTAAATAGTAACGCAACGTCAGCTATCTGATATGACAAGGTCGCCACGACGCGGAGCTGCTGTAAACGGGTTTGATTAAGCAGAACTATACGAATATACATATATTACTAGCAACCATCCCGCGGCTTTGCCCGCTCAGACTTATTATTTATTATATTATAGCCAAATTAAACAAAAGCTTTGCATAAAATGTACCTTATGCGTTATTCTGATTTATAAGCTATATTACTGTAAAGTTACATGCAAATTCGTTTGTTAGTTTCTGCGTAAATGTGAAACAAACATTAACATTTATAATATTAGTAAGATCTACATATATATTATATATTAATATCACAATTTGCCATACCAAGTTCCGAAACCGGCGGCGTTGAGTTCTGTCACTCATCACATAATGTCTTGAAAGTTAGGCGGAAAATTGGAAACTAACTGTCTTAGCACTAAGTTCCTTCTGCCTACTCTGTTTCCTTTCACGAAACTCAGGTAAGAAAAATACTTTTTTAGATAATGTATAAAAAAATTACGTCGCGGGTTCTGAACCCGCGCCTCTTGGAAACTGTCCAAACACTCTGGCCTGACTAAGCCATACTTTCCAAGTGCTTCAAAGTTTCCATGAGGCGCGCATCGTTTCCAAATTACACCAAAAACGAAATGTCATAACGTGGATTATTACTTTCGTTCTTACAATATATATCATTGAAAAGCGAGAAACAGTATTTCTATTACATTACATAATTAGATGATTATTTTTCCATTCATATATTATGTCAATATAAAATTTTGTGAACATTTTATTATTTTTCTATCCACAATACACGGAATATTGCGTTCGAAATCACTCCAATAGCATACTCCACATCAACTTATGTCGTAAACAATTTTATTCTCCATAACCCCACGTTATAAACATATTTAATGAGTATATCAGAAACTGTACATTTTAGGTATAACTACAATAAGAACCGCATTAATTATTAATTTATTGCTATATGAAATGAAGAGATGATGGTGACCAGTGGTGAAGCCATTCGTGGCGCAAGGATTTCATTTTATTTTTTTCAGCTTTGTACTGTATAAGATACATGTAACAGCGACCGGCCTTAAACATTAATATTCGAATACCTTATTCAATTTTTCTAGGTTTATTAATTGGAAGAGAAAATATTTCATACGAAAAACTACACACTCGGGGCAAACCCTCTTGACAGTTCATGTTTCTTATTCCAAGATAATAATTCTATATAAAATCAATAAGCCGTCAGCCCGTTACCAAGGCTTTGTATTTCTTGGTCTTGTTCGTGTATAATTAAACAATTTATATTGAAAACACAATTGTTATTCAATTACAACCATATAAGTTGAGTCAAATTTAGTATTTTTAAAAGGATTAGAAAATAAATGAAAATGATTTGAGAGGAGTGTGTGTAGTGAACGTGGAGTGAGCTTTTGCTACGCTGTCTTTCTGTCTCGCTCTCTTTCAAACGAAAAAAATACTAAACAGAAAATTCATTTAAAATTATCAACTCAGTGTTAGAATTATTTAAAAAATCTTTCAAAATGAAACTTAAAACTTATAACTAAATAACGATTTGTTTAGATTTTTTAAGGATATACACAGAACGGTAGGTATAAGGAGAATGTCACAGTGAGAATGAAGCAGAACGTGCTCAAGAGGCTTGGGCACATTGAACGAATGAGTGATGAAAGAATGCAAAAATATTTATGAAGAAAAAGTAAACGGTAGCATAGGAGACCTCGGCATGATATTGGAGAAAGGTCACGTAAAAAGCATCAGGTCCCCCGCAGGACATGTACTTATGGGTAAATAGGGAAATTGGGTGAAGGAGTGTCATAACATAAGGTTCCCTCTAACAACCCTTCTATAAGCGAGATACAGCGTGAACTTAAAAAAAAAGATGGATACAAGATTGTTTTCCTTAAAAAGTAATCCATAATATCACATACTTAATAATAATATTTAAAATGAAATAATAAAAATATTTAGTGAAAATTCTCCTTTTCGTTTCAATTTGCATTTAAGTGGGAAGTAGGTCAAAAGCGTATTTTAAACTCTATCTATTTCGTATCAGTCCCGTGAAACGAATATTATAATATTATGAATATGAAAACCTCTTCACTC
>DWLH01002678.1:0-10477 GCA_018249795.1 Heliconius telesiphe telesiphe | reverse complement strand
CTCTACGCCGTGCTTTGCCTCGATACTAGAGCGAAGAAATGAAAATAATAAATATTTCATTTGCTCGATTGGGAATCGAACTCATAGTATTTCGCGTCTACAGTCGCGCGCTTGTGCCCCTGCGCCAAGACTGCCCTCAAAGTTTTCTTTATTATCGGAAAATATGCAAGATCTAGTCATATGGATCATGATGCTGTCTTCAAATAGGAAAGTATAGATGACGTGAACAATTTTATCTACCCACAAATATATTTAGCGGGCAGTTCTAAAATAAATATAGTTAAATATGCATAAGTTTGTATTTATACATATACTTAGTCAATATTGGCTTTTGCAATATCATAATTTTAATTACTTATAATTACTAGAGAACCAATTGACGCGTTGACGTGACGCTCTGCCATAGCAACGTGTAGGTATGAAACGGAATCCTATTATGATGTCCTATTTATTGTCCATCTGTCCGTCTGTCCGTCTGTCAAGATCATTTATCTCTAAATTGCGTGGATGGGTCAAGCTGAGATTAATACCAAATATTCAGGTTTATGGTATGAAGAAAAAAACTATCTTCTAACCCAATATAATCAAAAAATGTCATATAAAATGCATCGTTTTTTCTATATTTTATATGACATACACAATCAAAACTTATAGGGTGCTTCCCGTGGGCCTACAGTTATGGAATTTAGCCGCGAAGTGTGGACTAACAATAAAAATAAAGGAAAAAATCCGAAAAAATTATACCTATAAATATTATATATCTATATATATATATATATATATATATATATATATATATATATATATATATATATATATATATATATATATTACACACTTTACGTCTATATTTTTATATTATATATATATATATATATATATATATATATCTTATATAATATATAATTATATTTATAAATAAAAAAAAAAAAATAAAAAAAAAATATATATATATATATTATATATATATATATATATATATATATATATATATATATATATATATATATATATATATATATATATATATATATATAGTCCACACTTCGCGGCTAAATTCCTAAATTCCATATATATATATATATAACTATTTATAGTTCATGTCATACAAATTGGAATTTGTAGCTTGAATAAACAGCAATTAAAACAACCTATTAGTGCGTTAATAACTAAAGTGATTACTTAATGGGCGCGTTTGTTATATGTACCTAAATATGTATGTGAGAAAACTTTTTTTATTTTTTATTAATATTGAAAAAAAATACAGACGTAAGATTTTCTTTGATCGTACGATTCAATACGTTTTAATACATGTTATTCTCATATTGCAGTATGATTATGCGATGTATCTATGAATGTCTCTAAATGAGCTGATGTCTCTAATGTCTCTAAAAGAAGGAAAAAGGAATGTCCAAGACAAGTTTGATAGAAGTAAATAAGTGAAGTGAAATAAATAATAATGCGGGATATCGACGGCGAAGTGCCAATAACATCTAACTGACAAAGTCAAAATTTTGCACAAACAAAAAAAACCTTTTATTTTTTGAAAAATTAAGTGTTATTATTTTTAATATTTCAAATAATAATAATATATGGTTTATGAATTATATTATATTCATATATTTTTAAATAGGTGTGCATTTAAAATGAAAAAAAAAATAAAAAAAAGACAATTTGTTAAAAATGTCAGTTAGGAGGTATTGGTACTTCACCGTCGATATGTGTAATAAAGATAAAGAGGCCAGTCGTCGCGCAAGGGCACAGAGTGTGACTGTAAAACCGACTGGTTGTGGGTTCGATCCCCACTCGAGGAGATAAAAGATTTACTTACATTTACATTTTCATTTCTTCGCTCTGGTATCGAGGCAAAAGCGCGGCGTTGGATGCCGCCACTCATCACGCAACGCCTCCAGAACTCGGCGGAAAGTGGGGAACGGCGTGTCTTAAGACTAGGTTCCCTCGGCCTACCCTGCTGTATGCGGGATATAGCGTGAAGCTGATATATTTTTTTTTATGTGTAATAAAAAAAACTATATTTTTTTTATTATACATTCATTTCCCACATGTTGCGGGATAGATACGAATCCCAGTGAAAATTTTGCATTGCTCTATAGTTTATGTATAAACACTGCATACTCACTTTTAAATTATGTTCTTTGGCCGTTCAGATCTATATGGAATTTACACTCACACGTTTTTTTTGCCATAACTGTAATATTTGACATTAGGTTGTTTCCCCTGCGTATATTATACTTGGCCGCGCGACGACGTAAACAACGTGTTTGTTACGTTATTTTAATTATGTTTGTATACTGCACTATTATGTGATACAACACATCCCAGTAGCAGTACTTTCGGCAAATATGTATTTGAACACCTAACCCCAAAAGCTTATATGGTTACTGTAATATCATAATATCATGTAACCTTTTTAACAGTCATTTTATACAGAATTAGCCTATCAAGAAAATAATGGTTGCTTGTATCTATTTAATTCTAAAGAATTGAAACGATTACATTTTTGGGCCCAGAGTGAAAAGAGATGAAAGTGGTATGAATTAACTAGCGGACCCAGATGCGGCTTCGCCCGCTTGAACTATACGAATGCTTATGAAATATATTTATAAAATTGTTTTCTGTTTTTAATAGGATTGGTAAGAAAATATAAGCCTAAATGATCATTATAATCCGAAAAAGAATAATAACTAGAGAGAACTCATTTAAATTAAACAAAAATAATAAGTAAACGTAACCAAAGTAAAATATTAATAAAAAAAAACTAAACAATAAACAATGTAGCTGTATATTTTACATTATCAATATTATCAAAGTAAAATAAAAATTTAAAAGTATTAAAATTAAATGTGTTGTGCTATGTTTTTGCAAGTGTGGTTATTTACATAACACTCAAATACAAAAAAAATATTATTTCTTGTCTGTGTCTGTCTGTCTTTCTTTTTCCCCGAATGTCCAGAACAACTGAACTGATTGTTATTGGACTTTCAGTGATCGATTTTACTGATTTACCCGGGACAAATCTTTTTACACGTTTTCCTTGCGCGCGTACATAGATACTATATGAAATAACTAAACTCCTTTCTACATTAAATTCGATAATTTTTGCGAGCAATCTCTATCTCTATACAGGCTGGAAGAGGCAGCGCTCCTTTTACGGAAACAGCATATAGGGTAAAATATTTCAAACTCATACCTAAAGAAATTAATCAAGATGCCTCAACAGTTTGGACATAGGATTTTTTTTCATTTCACGATTTTTATCTATACCTGTATTTCGTGTGACGCGATTACGTATACATCCCAATAACGTAAACACTTACTACTACAAAAATACTACTAAAGGTTAAACAATTTTGAACTTTATCACCAATACCTACAACTCGATTTCGGAATGAGGCGTGTGCGGCGGTGTTCCTTTGATAGGTTTATGTGTGCGTGCGTCGTCCTTACAAATGGCGTTTTTATTTTAAAACGACAATTTTATTATTTATTTTGTTTGAAAAAATAACTTTTTCATTTTTGGAAATTATTTTTTTTCTGATTTATATTAGGCTTTTATAGAGTAGTTAAAACTGTGGTTTCATTTAAAGTGGTGCTTGCACTTCCACCCTGTATATAATAAAAGGATAGAAAAGTCAATTCTGTACATAAAAGATATAAAAAAAATAAAAATCAGGTCGGTTTATATGTCGATTATAGAACCTAAAAAACCATTCAGCAGAATTCTTGTCTGTCTGTCCGTCTGTTTGTTTGTCTGTCTGTGTGTCGGTTTATTTGTTCGTCAATCACGCAAAAACAACCAGACAGAAATTGATGATTTTTTGCATGGTATTAGCCTACGGTCTCAAAATACATTTTTTTTGGGTTTCATTCCGAATTTCATTATGGTTTTCTTTAAAAAAAATAAAAACTGAAAAATGTAAATAACTTAAAATACCGGTAACTACTGTATGAAATTCAATTATTTTTAGCATAGTAATAGTTCAAAACCTAATGCAACTTATACAATAGCTTTTATCATGAAGTATAAAGAAACTTTACCAGAAAAGATTACATAATTATATTTTTTTATAAAAAAAATGGACTTCTTCAATTTCAACCGGATTTCATACTCTGAATTTAACTAAACTTTCACCAAACTATCCTTTATGTGTTATCTGTGTATATAATAAAAGTATATGTTTCTAATAAAAAAATAATCATTAAAATCGGTTGAGTTGATATTGAGATATTCGTCCATTTGTCGCGCACATACTTAATGTAAATTTGAGATTTATATGATTTTCTCATAGATACCATTGTCGGAAATGAACTTAATTAAAATAGGACTACACGGGACGTACTAGCTTCCAAATAAAAAAAGAGTCATCAAAATCGGTTCACACAGTCAAAAGTTCTGAGGTAACAAGAATAAAAAATACAGTCGAATTGATGAGCTCCTCTTTTAAGTCGTCGATTAATAGAAATCTGACATAATTAAATTACGATTATTTTATTTAACCACAATTAAAAAGAAAAAAGTAAATTGAGGCCGTTCGTCGCACAGGAGGAAATGAAATATTTATTTAAATTTATATTTCCATTTCATCGCTCTGGTGTCGAGGCAAAGTGCGGCGTTGAGTTTCACTACTCAGCACGCAATGCCTACAGAATTCCGCGAAAGTAGGGAACAGAGTGTCTTAACACTAGGTTCCCTCTGCCTACCCTGCTGAAGCTGAAGCTGAAAAAAGAAGTACAATTAATAGTTGTAGTCAACCATAATTATTATTTAAAACGTCAACGTTGGTGACATTAATAAAAATAATAAAGTAGGTATATTTGTCGGGACAAGCTCAAATGGAGATGTCTACAATAAAAAGTATATGTATTTGGAAAGTAAATTCTGATTGTGAGTTCATAGTTTATAAAAGTTTATATTGTGCTTAGATGACGAGGTAATGTCAATACATTTTAATCATTGACAAGTACGTTGCATTCATTTACAGTAGATATATTTCTCAAGAGACCTTTCTCAAGACTTTATATATAAAAAATACATTAAATAATCATGTTAAGGAAGTATCAAATATATTTAATGAATTAAACTTAATGTCATCTTATGTTATCTGTTAAAATAGCGTGAAGCTGATTAAACTTAATCCGTGTTATTAATAAACTATGATTAGCGTCAGAACAACTTTACTCCAAGACTTATGCAAAGATTAGGCAATTATGGTATTAATAAACTAGAAGTAAGGACGTAGTTAACTAATCCAAATTTACTCCCGGAGTAAAAGTTACTCCGCGGTGACCCATGGTTTAACGCTTGAGTAAATATAGATTTGTGACATATTTCCAACTTCCATTGCGATATATATACTAAATATAACCTAAATACATTTTTATATTTGTTTGGTGTTCGTTCGAGTACTTACGAGTACTAGTGTCTGTTTTTGTAATTATTGTATATTAAAATGGATAGAGATTATTTCATTGACGATTTGGAAATGATAGAAGAAAATCAAGAAATATTACCATTAACAAGGCAAGTGAAATTGTATAAATCCCGCAATAACCCTTCTGAAGATAGAAGACAGAAGAAGTTCAACTGCATATTACATTACTGAAATGTTGAAAAATCATTTGGCTGAAGATGCAAGAGGAGGCTTTATACCACCTCATCTCAAAGTTTTAGCTGCAATAAGGACTTGGGCTCGGGGAGAGGTAAATAAATTATCTCAATAAACTAAACTGTTATAAGGCTAGGTCCCCGGCTTAATTGTTATATACTTTCTTGCTTGCAGTCCATTAATAGCCAAGTTTGAGTTTAAATAAATATGTAGTATAATACTAACTATCATGTATTAGATTTTCTGGTTCAATACAACGAACTCTCAGAACTCTGCTTCAATGACTGTATCCATGATTTTACATCAAGAAATCTCAGGCCTGCTGAAGAAATATATAAATTTAAATATTCTTACTATAGTTAATTGATATACTTATAACTAAGATGATTTTTTTTGTGTGGCTCATTTAAATACTGGACGTGGAGATCCGATTATCCTTACTTTATTTAGACGCGTGATCATTCATACAATTAATGGATATGGATAGAACTAGACAATAGTTATAGATATTCCAGTAAATTTATTATATTAATAATAAAAAAAACGGATATACTTAAAAGTACATAAACAGCTTCATTTCTCAACGCATTCCTCATACCCATTTTCAGAGATATTGACTGTTGAGTAGTGGAACTTGAAATGAAAAAATCCATATTTACGAGTGGGAAATGAAACCTACAAGCATTATATTTTTTTCACTCATATTATTCAAATGTTATATTATAGAATGCACATGTAGCTCCTATGGTGTTACACAGGGTCATGGGCAGCGATGATCACTTACCATCAGGTGACCCGTATGCTCGTTTGCCTTGTCTTTTTCCATAAAAAAAATATCTAATACCGAACAACATAAGTGCAGTAATAATAAAGATTTTTTTTTCAGGATAAATGTACTTCCAATTGTATGGAGAAGTACTTAAGGACAAATCAGCGAGTGTCACAAAGATTCCACGAATTCCAAATGATTGCTAATGAGAATATGTTAGCATTAGCTCAGTAGTCTGGGAATCCCAGTTAAGCTATTGAAATGTTTCATATTTATATATTATTTTAGTGTTTTGGTTTGACTGTTGAAAAATAAATATTGTTGAAACACTTAGATCTAATTTATATAACTTAGTCAGGTAGAATGTGTTTCATTTAATGTAATATTTCTTGTCGAAGTTTAATCTCAAATCTTATATACTAAAAACCTAAATCTTTTAATAGAGTAGGCACAGAAAACTAATGTCAAGGCACTACATTGTTTACTTTCTATTGATAAGCTGAACATACCAGAGCAAGAAAGTGATAAGGGATGTGTGAGGATCGAACCCACAACTGAAACCCTCTCAGGCTACAAGCAGAATATAGTATGCAGCTAAATAATTGTTTTATATGTATAAACTTCGTATTATCTGTTTAAGCTAAAAAACAAAAAAATAAAAAGTGAGGCCGTTTGTGGAGCAGTGGTACAAAGTGAGATTGTAAACGTGACAGGTTGTAGGTTCGCTACCAACTCAAAGAAATATATTAATTTTTTTCATTTCTTTGCTCTCGTGTTGAAACAAAGCGTGGCGTTGAGTTCCATTACTTAAGACACAAGGCCTCCAAAATTCGCCGGAAAGTGGGGGCTGAATGTTTTAGGACACTAGGTTTCCACTGTCTACCCTGCTACATGTGGAATATAGCGTAAAACTAAAACAATCAACATTTTTATGTTATTATCAATACAACCCAACTATTAAAATTTCAATTTCTTGTGTAACTTGATAAAAATGATTTTTTAATTGATATGTTAATACATCTATAATTAAAATTAAAAAGACCCAAAGGAAGAGAAAATAATTTTTATATTATAAAATTAATTTGTTTTAGGAGTGTTATTATTGTCAATTTTACATGCTGTAGTTGAGCTTTTCTACGGACAGGGCTTATAGCATCGGGGTGCGAAGTCGGATAACCTCCACGTGTGTGCGCTTGCTGTTGGCACTTTTCGAATGCATTTGTCATTCGGGGGGGACGGGCAGTAAAGCGTACCGGTGCACCCTGGGCGACGAGTAATTATTACCCACAGGATCCGTCCTTGGGTAATGGTTGCTCGTCGGCGAATTATCCGACGCGGCGTTGTTCCTCCGCGTGTTCCTCTGACTAGCAGAGGACACAGTGTGAGGAACTGAGGTGAATTTATATGTATGTGCGGAAGGTGCATTTATATGTGCCAGCGCCGACTATATCGGAACTCCACTCATGGTTGCGGTCATGTCTCGTAATCATGAGTGGAACCGAGGGTCTTGCCTTTACCGGCCGGGCTGCGAGGAAGAAAACCTCTATAAAAAAATTACCCCAGCCCAAGCGGCGAAGCAGCGCGAGGGGTGCGTGGCTGATGGGATGATCAGTCGCTACTGCTGGTCCCGCCAGGGTACCGGCCGACACTCGGGGCGTGTTAGGCTTATCCAAGGACAGGGAGCACTGCTTGGGTGGACCGTTTTTCCCCCATACTCGTGGGATCAGCTATGGAAATGAACTTAAAATTAAACAAAAAAGTTGAGGAGGGGTATTCCGCCCGCTACGGGCACAACAAGTGCCCGTAGCGGGCGGAAGCGTTAAGGACGCGATAGTTGTGGTGGAGCGGCTGGACTTGGGGAATATCTCCTCCATTATCAGCGGAAGGCCCAGGTCGCGCTCTGAGTCTTCACGAGGTCGTCTCCGGGCGGTCTCTGAATCTGAGGACAGTTGTGTCTCCTTGGAGTCACAAAAGGCAGCAATGCAAGGAGAGTGCTCCAAATATCGAAAGAGGACCAGGAGTAAGAAGATCAACTCCGGCTCTTCCGATAATGAGGAACAGGAGAAACCGAAGAAACTGACAACGGCAATAAGAAAGGAGCTTCGGCTCCAAGCGGAGGAGGAAGTCGTAAGCTTGGTCGAGACGGTTCAATTGAGAGCCAACGCCAGGCTCTCAGACTTGGACACTCCTAAGGTGGATGGGCCCCTGGTTCAAGATCTGCAGCTGCAGGTCGCGGACAGCGTGGCCATAATTAACAAAGTCGCATGCAGATCCGGCAACCTTAAGGGCACTTTTACAAAAGCCCCATTTGGCGCCATTAGCACGGCCGTGGAGATCCTAGCCAGGAAAAATGCCAACGAGGAGGTCACGCAGTTGCGGGCGGAAAACAGCCGCTTAACACAAGAGCTGTCGGCATTGCGAAAAGAGGTGTCGCTAATGCGGGAGGAGCTCGAGCGTTCCAGGGCCTTGCGAGAGGGCCCTGCAGAAAAGAAAAAGGAGTACGAAATGGCGAGGATAGTAATGGTGCAGGTGGGCACATTGCTGAACACGCGGCTGGCAGCGCTGGAGGACAGGCTCCTTCCGGCAAAGCCAGTTCGTCCTCCTTTGGCGGCGGATAGAAGGCGCCAGGCGGCCGTCCCAAGGGTAGAGGCAGAGAGGCCTCCCGTGCCGACCCTGGCAGCGCCTTCCAACCCAGGCCCGACGCAGAAGCAGGGTCCTAAGAAGGGCAAAGGCAAAAAGGAGGGACAGAAAGCCCTGCAAGCCACACCAGCGGAGCCTCGCCCTCTGCCTCCCGCCCCGGCCGATGTAACCGAAGGCTGGAATGTGGTGCCCTGCCGGAATGGCCCGCAAGGGCAAGAAGAAGGCGGCAGTAGCCCAGGCCAAGCAGCCAACGAAGAAGGCGAGACCGAAGGCTGCCAAACAGCCGATTCTGCTTCCACCACGATCGGCGGCGGTGACGCTGACTCTGCAGCCGGCCGCAGTGAGCAAAGAGCTCACGTATCGTGACGTGATGTGTCAAATAAAGGAGGCGGTCAAGCTGGAGGAACTGGGCATTACAGACCTGCGTCTCACAGTCGCCTCTACTGGTGCCAGGGTTCTGGAATTACCTGGTGCCGGTAGCGGCGAAAAGGCGGATGCACTTGCCCAGCAACTACGCGGTGTGCTCGACGCCAGTGACGTTATGGTCGCAAGAACGGTGAAGTGTGCCGAGTTACGGGTCAGTGGCCTGGATGACTCGGCCACTTCGGAGGAGGTGGCGCAGGCCATAAGCAGGGTTGACGGTTGCGATAAGGCGTTGGTGAAAGTGTTGGGTTGGAGATCCGACAGGGCCGAATTTGCCTCGGAACAGCGTGGGTCCGCTGCCCCGTTATGGCCGTCAAAAAGGTCAGCGGGACGCGACTTCTGGTGGGGTTCGTGTCGGCGAGAGTGCAACTGCTGCAACAGCGAGTCCTGCGTTGTTTCCGCTGCCACGACACTGGCCACGTGGCAGCGAAGTGAAGCACCGCACTCGATAGGAGCCTACAGTGTTTCAGGTGCGGCCAAGAAGGGCACAAACAACATCAGTGCTCGGCCACACCATACTGTCCGGTCTGCGAGGCGGCAGGTCAGCCTGCAGACCACTCGGTGGGAAGCACTGCATGCGCCAATGCCAAGAGGAGAAGGGGTGGCAGGAGGGTAGGCAGGTCAGCGGGCAAGCCAAATGCCCCAGCTGGGCGGGAGGAGGTGCAACACATGGAGGTCAAATAATGGCTCTCCATGTGGCGAACATAAACCACTGTGCCAGGACTCATTGGCCCAAAGCCTGGCGCAGTGGTCTGTTCATGTGGCGGTTGTTGCGGAGCCTTGCAGCGTTCCCGACAGAGACAACTGGGTCGCCGACAACACCGGGGTGGTAGCACTTATCACCCAGGTCGCTGCGGGCTCTCCGCCTTTCTCACGAGTAGAGAAAGGTGTGGGATGCGTAGCGGCACTTGTCGGCGACGTCGTTGTCGTCGGGGTCTACTTTTCCCCCAATCGAATTCTCGCGGAGTTCGAGGAGTTCCTCATTCGATTGGGGGAAATGGTAGAACGATATCGCCCG
>DWLH01002677.1:0-10477 GCA_018249795.1 Heliconius telesiphe telesiphe | reverse complement strand
TTAATTCATAGGAATCCATTAAGTTTTATTCCTTTTTGATAATCCTTTCCCAATGTTTTTTGGGGTCATTTAAGACCCCATGCGCCTAATTGGGTGATTTACTTGATGCGCCTAATTAAGGGTTAAACTGTGGCTAGAAGTACTAATAACAAAAATATTTTCATATAAAAAATCACAAATTGAGAAAAGTTAATTCAAGTGTTTTTCTACTAGTCTCGAATAATTTTAATTGTAAACGATTTTCTACAACCTCTATTTAGTACTGAAATAAACTTTATATATTTTTTTTAATATTTTAAAGAAATATAAAGTTGAATGTTTCTTGATTCAATTGGAGAGAGAATTCTCTAAATACAAAATTCATTAATTCAATTCAAATACGGCTTCAAACGAATGCATTTAAACTTATATTATTTGACGTTTTAGAAAACATCGCCCGATACTCCCTGTAGTATACTTAAATAGCACTCGAAAACGAGGCGTTAAGCAAGTAAGGTAAACAGAAGCTGAGTTTTAGTTTTTATCATAAATCACTCAAGATTATCTCTCTCTGACTGTCGCAAATGTCTGTCTCGGTTTGTATGAATAATTCATTCAACATCTTCATGTTGGCTATATTTACTGTAAAATTATAATACTTTCACTTCATTTCTTTTGGTGAAAAAAATATTTTAAGTACAATACTGCTTGCTATGCATATACGGTTAGGCGTTACGTTATCAGGCCTATCGTAGCGCAGGAGCACAATGTGTGACTGTAAGCGCAACAGATTTTGGATTCGATTCCCGTTCGAGGAAATTAAATATTTTATATTTCCATTTTCTTCGCCCTGGTGTCGAGGCATATAGCGGTGATAAGTTAGAGGCATTGCGTGTTGAGTGGCAGAACTCAAGGTCGCCTCGTCACCAGAGCGAAGAAATGGAATATAAATTTAAATAAATATTTCATCTCCTCGAGTGGGGATCGAACCTACAACCAGTCGGTTTTACAGTCACACTTTGTGCCCTTGCGCCACGACTGGCCTCTAAATCCAAATCTAATATCTAAAAATGTGATCTCTAAAATCTATAATAAACAACATTAACGGCGACAACTGTACAGCATACAGAAAATAAAATGGGATTTATTTTTTAATAATCGGTATGATAAACGGGTGTAAAACGCGAATTTATCAGTTCCAGCACGTGCAGTGCCTCCTGCGTTTTAGAGAGTAAGCGTTAATTTATGGACGATACCCGCATGATAAAAGTGTCATATCTGTAGGTCGGGCTTAGCTTGCTTTGTTTCTTTTTATTGTTTTTTATTTGTGATTTTATGTCATATGATAAATTAAAAAAATCGTCGTATTGATATAAGGTTTTTTTTTCATTTCTCATTTTTAATTCATTTTTTTTTATATAATCGTAAAGCCGTTATTAGTACACGTAATATATAGATATTACAGACATATAAGAAGAAATAAACTAAGAAATATCTTGAAAAAAAGAATAAGACAAGTATATTTTTATTATAAATTGTTCTATTAATTTTTCTTATCAGCTTCACGCAGTATCCCGCACACAGCAGGGTAAGCAGAAGGAGCGTTAAGACACTCTGTTCCGCACTACCGCCGCCGAATTATGGAATTCAACGCCGCGCTTTACCTCGAATAAAAGTATGTTTTTTTTACCTCGATACCTCGACTCAAGTGGGAATCGAACCAGTCGATTTTACAATTATACTTTGTGCCTCTGCGCCACTACTGGCCTCAACCATTAAAATATTATGGTAAATATAAATTAATTAAATATATTTTTAGAAGAATCTTTAAAAGAAGTGACCAAAAGCATTTGTAATAAATTATTAAAATTAGCTAATAAATTAAACATCACTAAATTAAAAAGAAATTAAATAATTGGGAAACGTCTGAAACCAACTTATCTTATTTCGGCACACAACTAAAGGAATTTTCAGGTTTTCTAGGGATTTTATTGTGGCTTCTCCCAGTCTACGAGTACGATTGAAATTTTTCGAGTGGAAGCGACGGACTTGCTGTGACGTTGATCTTATAATCACTAGATACGACCATATTTTTATTTTTCTTATTATAAGCCTCCTAATACATTATGATTTTCCCTGTATTACATTTTTTTTTAATTAAATCATACAAATTCTGTAGTAAATCAAAGAAAAACTAAATAAAAGTATGTTTTTTTTACTTTTCGTGTCGTATCTAGTTAATAGATTTAAAACGGTACTTTTATTTGGGATTATACGCAATAAATAAACTGTAGGACATGCCACTGCTGTCTGCATTACTGGCAATCGAAATTTTTTACCAGCTTTATATCCATCTTTACCAGTAAAGTCGTATAAAATAAACCGAATATCTCTTCTTTGTATTGATGAAGATTAAACATCATAAAGTTCAGATTTTACGAATGTGTAGTTTATATACGGGCTTTGAAAGTTTTTGAACTTTTTCATATCATGATTATGATGGTACCAATCAGATTATTTTCAGCTAAAGAAATTGAAGTAACAATATTTGAGGCCAGTCGTGGTACGGGGACCCAAACGTGGAAATGGAAACGCGACATTGGTTGTGGGTTCGATTCCCACTTGGGCAAATAAAATATTTAATACTTTCGACACGCAATCCATCCAGAATTCAGCAGAAAGTGGGGAAAGGAAGTGTCTTAATGGGAACGGAGTGTTTAACACTAGGTTTCCGCTACTTACTCTGTTATGTGCGGGAATAAACGTGAAGCTAAAAATCTACAATCAATTATATTTTTATTGTAATATTTACAATATTTTTTTTTGTAAATATGATATACGAGTACATATAGTGTAAGTATTATAATATTTTATATAATTATATATTTTCTTATATAACAATATTGTTTCGAACTTATTAATAATACATAATTTTTAAAAAGAAAAACCTAATCGTTTTTAAACGTAAACCACCAACGCTAATAGACCTCAATTTAACTAATAAAGCCCGTCGAGGTACACCAAAGTCTAATCCCACATAACCTATGCATATTTCACATCATGTCACAACCCTTGTGGAGACCATTTTTCTTAAACAAGTTGAAGCCTCTTCAATATCCATTTTGAATGATTATGACTCAATATCATCAATGAGGGGCCGCCCGTTGAATACGAAACGAGTGCTTTGAGCTCGTTCCCATAGTAAGCTTTGCGGTCCGCGCTGATATTATCGTGAATGTTCGTGAAAAATACGAATCCCAGCATTTGTATGTACTTTTTATGTGAATAGCTTTTAAGCTCGGGTTTTAGTGAAGTATCACTAAATAGACGTAAGTATGTAAATTATTGTTTTAAAGTTATTTATATTTTTTAATTGGAAATGATTTAAATATATTATTCTATATATCTATAGGTATCATATATTTCAAATATTTGTGACCGATCAATATTTATACGTAATCATTCTAGGATTTTTAAATGAAATAAAACTAAAAAAAACTTTCTATCTTCATACGTGCATCGCGTTTAAGCTTCATGTCAGATGAATATTGTTTTCGTAGTAATGTTTCTAAAATATTAATATTTAAGTTTAAGCTTAATTCGTGCTATATTTTAAGAAATCGCGCCGTCCCCCCTTCTGGAAGCTAAGTTACATATGGAACCTGTATTTATATATTTAACCAAAACGAGTTTCCATATTGTATCTGTTTTATGCTGTGTATTTATTTTAGACTAGTGGGCGCGCGTGGCTTTTATCGCTTATTTGCTCTCTTAGGGCTGAATTCTAAAAAAACCACAAAACACGTGTTCAATAAAGTATTTTCAACAGTCTGAAATTATTTTTTTATAAAAATCGGTGACGATTTTAAGATTTTTCCATATAAACTTTCAACCCCTTATTTGAACCCTTAGGGAGTGAATTCTAAAAAACCATGAAACACGTTTTCAATGAAATATTTTTAAGAGATAAAAGAGATTTTTTCTAAAAATTCACAAACTTCGAAGTATTACCACACCTAATATAATGAACAGATCGCATGATAATATTGAGTTAACGCGTCATCATGGCATTTTTTCATAGAAAAAATTACTAAGTAGATTTCGTCTTTTGTTAAATTAACATCAAAAATAAAAAAAACTCTTGACAAATTTTGTTATTTGTAACTTAATTGATTTTCACGATTATTACACATTTTAAATGAAACTATTTAAAATGTGTAATTTGCAGTAGTCCGTGGTCACGAGTAGCTCTACCCGTGACCACGGACTACTGCAAAGTGTTCGAAATGTCGGGTTTCCAAAATATATAATCTAAAACATACGCAATTAATCCGGTTAAAATAGTTTTATTTAAAATATTTAAAATTTATTAAACGATAATATTTCTAGTTTACCTGTACTTATATATAGAGGATTTTTTTTATCAGCGAAAGTTATTTCAGGCGGGAAGTTGAGAAAATCGGATAAAATTTCCATATTGAACGCTAACGTATTCTATTATAGCTGCATTGTGCCCGTGATGTATGTTTTCCTTACATTTCACAAGCAATCCTCCTTGAAATTTGACTAGCTGACGGCGTGCGCTACTATTTCGTTAGGTAACACGTGACACTGATTGATGTTACTTATTTCGCTTAAATCCGACACATTCGCAAGAAAAATGACATTTCTCACTAATATAGACGATATGCGTAAAAGTGAGCCTTAAAATACGGTATATTTTGGTGAAAAATATGCTTTACCGATTTTGAAAATTCAAAACAGTTCCACTTTATGAGTATACTAAATTGATTAACCGAAGTAAAAATAAACTTGTTTTTTATTATATATATTAAATGAAAAACATTAATATAATAATCATACATAAAAATACCTAAACAAAAGCACGAACTGGAAGGAAAACATAGATATTAGCATCTATCACGTTAATATATTACTAACTGTTATTTTATGAGCATCTAATGTTCCGATAAGGATATTTTATTATTCCCTAATGGCTTATACCTGTCTTACAGCATTAAACGAACGATGCGTTATGGGCACCCATCGAAGCACCAATTTCGCATAATGGACGCGTCTTTTATTGTGTTTCAGGTAATATATCAAATAAAAATTGTATATAAACAACACTTATTACTAGTTCAATGACTTGTATATTTTCTTAAGCGTTTCTCTGTAACGTTAATTATTTTTGTGATAAATTTCATTGATTTAGTTTCAGGTTTAGCTTAATTTTTTGTTTTGTTACAAAAAGTATTCAACACGCATTGAATTAAAGTTTGAGAAATAACGATCGACCTATGTCTATAATAAAACAATTTAAAATGTAAACAGTATTATGATGTCAGTCGTGGCGCAGGGGCATGAGCGTGTGACTATAAAAGCGACTGGTGGTGGGTTCGATCGTCACTTGAAAGAAATGAAATATTTATTTAAAGTTTATATTTTCATATCTTTGCTCTGGTATCGAGGCAAAGCGCGGCGTTGAGTTCCACCCAACACACAATGCCTCCGGAATTCGGCGGAAAGTGGGGGAGTGTCGTAACACTAGACATACAATCTGTCTACCCTGCTGTGATACATCGTGAAAGTAATAAGAAAAAAAAGAAACAGTATTATTTCTTATGTCAAAATAATAGATTATTAAATAATAATAAGTAAATAAAAAATTTAAATACAATTGTACAAAAATTAAATAAAATAAAAAAAAACTATTAAAATACTAATGTGAAAACGATGTGAATCCCTGTCTCAGACTGATGATCAGCCCGATGATCATATCAATAAAAACAACAATAGCACTAAACTACAAAATAAAAATATTGATACGATGAATAGAGATGGACGAGTTTTTCACTATCGCTATTTACATATTTGAGGCACAAACGCATCTCAAACCCGACCGCCCAAAGATAAACTAATTAATTGATATTCTCCCGTCGGAGAAATAGCTAACTCTATACCGCTGCCTAGAGAGAGGTATATAAAGATGAAAAAAAAATCCATCAGAAATATGAATAATAGCAGAAAGCAAATGAAAGTAATACAAATACTGGCAACAAAACGACATTTTACGTCAAATTTAAAAATTTTACTAATAATAATTCTCGCACAGGCCAATACAATTCGTTCGTTACAATTAATTTAGTATATTGCATTGCACTGTATCGATCGTTTCATCCTTTACGGGTATGCAGACGATATCGATTTTGTCTGTGTTAGGGGGACAGCCTGATAATCATATTATATCGTATTTAAATACACCGCGCAGGGGACGCCCCGTAGAACTTATACATAGCTTGATTGTATTGCCTGACCTTGAATTCCGAACCCTCCGCAATTAATTTTAGGGCTGCAAGATAAAAGGGTCCAGAGTATACAAAGTGACCATTCTATCCATCATTCGTACATCATATTACTTTTGCATAGTTAGTCTTGTTAATTAAGTGTTTGTTTTGTTTTGCTAGTTAGTTAGTTGGTTAGAAAAATGTGAAGTTGGCTTGTTGTAGTTGTGGTTGGAGTGGGTGCCGCGTGGATTCGATCACGATTCATGAGAAATGAGCGTGAATACTAGGTACGGTACTATGTACAGGAATTGTACATGAATATTGAGTTATTATTTTTATTTCTTAGTTCTATAGTAATAACAACAAATTGTAAATCAATGGTAACATTATAAAAGGTAGAAGTATTTCTATCTTTTGTAAATGTTCCCTTGTCTTGCTTACTTGTTGGCCTGCAGGAACGTGTGCAAACTTCTTGTATTTTTGTTAAAATATTTGCAATTTATAAAGCAATTAACTTCACATACATAAACAATAATATTTAATTGTAAAGCTGTTGTATGGCAGAACGTAACACTGTAACAGTTATTTTTATGTTAAATATTTGCTTAAGTTGGATTTTTCTTAATATGTACATACATATATGCCCTATGCGTCGTCATGGTATCTTTTTCTTCGGATTCTTAAAATTTCTGACAAAATTTTCAAACGATTTGTGAATTATGTACCAATATACTATACATACATATATATTAATATATGAACGTCAACTTGTCTTATCCATACAAGCGCGCTTGTCAAATTATTGAATTAGCGGTTAGCGGCTTGAGGGTGAAAATTAAATGTAAAGCAACAAATCAAGTCTCCCGACAAATTCATTAAATATTAACAAAGTTTCTTAACATATGTTCTTGACTACCGTGCGATAATATTCTTATGTTACGAGGAGATTGGACTAAGGCTGGTGTCAGACATGGGTAGCTAGCTATCTATAAGGAAAAATAGAATTAAGAGAGAGATCGAACTAAAGAGAGAGAAACCAATTTTTTTTTAATGTATTTTAATTAAGCTAATATGTACAAGGTTGTAAATTCTAATATTACAAGGTTGTATTTCGTTTCACCTGTCCCGATGTTTGTCTGTCTGTAATCAAACCTTGCAAGTATTTTTTTCTACATATATTATGTTTAACGTAATTAGTAATTTAAGAGAAATGATTAAGCATGAGAGAGGATCTCGTCTATTTAAAATGTATATAATATATGGCATTTCTGAGTGTCATAGTAAAGTTCAATAATCGCATACTTTTTAGCTTTACACTGTATCCTGCACATAGCAGGGTAGTCAGAGGGAACCTGGTGCTTAAGACACTCCGTTCTCCATTTTTCGCCGAATTCTGAACACCTTGCATGTTGAGTGCCGGAATTCAACGCCACACTTTCCCTCGACACCAGAGCGGAAAAATAAAAAAAATAATGTTTCATTTCCTCGAGTAAGAATCAAACTCACAACCCGTCGCATTTAAATTACAGGCTTGTGACTTCATTCACAAAATAATTACAACATCCTATGAAACGTAACCTTTACCACCCCTTCATACAAATCTACCATATACTACCTAATCACAAATCGTGATTACGCGTAGCTTTGCCGTGTTTGCTCGCAACGTAATTAAAGCAAGGTAATCTAAAGCGTTCTAAAGCTCATACAAAATGCATCTGTCGACAGACGAAGCCTTTTAGCGGTTTCAAAGGCGCATCTGAGTGGTAATTATACTTGAAGAAACTTAAGATAAATATATCGATCGATGCTTACAAAGAACTTTTATAATGGAATAGTCTCCGAAGTTTCTCTGCAAAATATTCATTTTTCTATAGCTATTTCTTAATATAAATAGTTTTTTTTTTTTTTGATAAAATTATGCGGTTTCTTTTGATATTTAAAATACTCAAACAAACTGAGAACGCGTTCTGTTTATAATGTTTTCGTTTAAAGATATAAAAGCAAATAAGAAAAAGCTTTCTCTAGGATGAAACAACAACTTTTAGAACTGTTTTCAATTATTGAAGAAAATTTTGAAGTAAATATATTTTATCAGTAGATTTTTTTAAGCTTCACATTTTTGTGTCGCGAACATAGCAGACTAGACATACTGAACCTGGGAACCTAATGGTAAGACGCTTCGTTCTCATTAAAATACTTTCGATCCTAAATTCTGCTAAATTCTAGAGTCGAAAAATGCATATGATAAAGATTGAAAAGATATAAAGAAGGTATTAAAATGTAAATATATTGTTGTATGTTTTTTTTTATGCTGTATCCCGCATGCAGCAGGGTGCCTACCCCTCTGCCTAGTGGGACCCTAGTGTTAAGACACTCCGCTCCCCACTTTCCGTAGAATTATAGATCGTGTGGCGGAACTCAACGCCATGGTTTGTTTCAAAACCAGAGAACCAGAAATGAAAATATTACATATTCCTCGAACGGGGATTGAACCCACGTTAAATACATTTAAGGAAAATTTATGTGCAGGTACGTATTTTGTCATATATCGTTGTTACTTATACAGAAACAGAAACGAGTAATCTCAATTAAGCAGTTTCGACTATAATTTATATGGAATTTGGGTTGTCTTTAAGCGTGATTAAGGCGCGTTCAGATTAGCGAGTACGAAATGAAATTAGCGTGAATCACATCAACGGGTAGGATTTACGGCGTGTCGTGTGGACGGGATCTAATCAAGTAACGTTAGTGGCTTGGCTGCTTCTAACGAACCGTGACGGTGTATCTGCCTTGATAGTTTGTAGAAATGACGTCTTAATAATGTAATCTACTGATAATCTCCGTACAAACTGTAATACGAGTATACATACGTGCTGTAATTAAATTGTACGAGAAATATGTAATCGCTTATGTTTGTATATTAAATAAATAATAGAATGAGAGAGACGTCCATATGCTTTGGCATCACTATTGTGGAAAAAATATGTTGAGCACAATTCAGTATTGCATAATTCGTAGTGTTCAACTTTACCGACAAACAAATCGTAGGACTATATGACTGCCAAGTTCTGTGTTCACTCATCTATAATTCAAGATCGAAATAATTTTATTTGGCCACTTTTACCACTAAATAATATATCAACCTAATAATGAAAGCGATACAAAACGGTACACTAACTTGCAAATATAATATAGGCTTGTACGTAAACACTTCTGTTTTTGACAGGATATCATTAATACTTATTTATAAAACGTATAAAAATTTGTACGTAGCGGGACTCGAACCCGCGCCTCCTGGAAACCGCCCAGGCGCACTGACCACTAAGCCATACGTTCTCATCAAGCTACGTCGAAATTTTTATACGCTTGTTACAACTTATTTACGTTGTTAACATAAAGCATTAGCTGTAACCTGGGAACGTAGCCTATTACGCTTAAGACACTCCGGTCACATTAAGATACTAGGTATATTATACACTTCTCGACGCATTGCGTGTTGAGTGTGGGAATTTACCGCCGCGCTTTGCCTCGTGACCAGGGCGAGGAAATGAAAATATTAAATGAAATATCATTCCCCTGAGTGAAAATCGAACTTAGAACCGTTGCGTTTACACTCGCACGCTTGTGCCACTGCGCCACGATGACATCAACATTAATTGCTATTATTCAAATATTTTTTTTCTTGCGGCCAGTCGTGGCGCATGGTCACAAAGTGTGACTATAAACGCGACTGGTTGTGGGTTAGGTCTGCACTTGAGGAAATGAAATATTTATTTAAATTTATATTTCCATTTTCTTCAGTGGCGGCACTCAAAGCGCGACGTTGAGTTTCGCCATCCAACACGCAATGCCTCCAGAATTCGGCGGAAAGTGGGGAACCTAGTGTTAGAGGGAACACTAGGTTCCCTCTGTGTTGGTTGTTCCCTCTTAGACGCACGGGAACCACAGATAATATATCTACTATAAAAAGTGTTGCATGTTGCAATTTTTATATATATATTGTAACGAAATCAAACACCTCGAGGCTTTTACAGAACTTATATTTCTTCCAGGGTTAAATACTGTTAAGCTTGTACAATGTCTTACTTAAATTCTAATACAATATATCATTCTAGAGATTCTCTTTATTCTTCCGCTCCAAGTCTAAAAGTATATCTTATTATTATAAAATATAATTATATAGTTATTATAATTTTCCGACCACATAAAGC
>DWLH01002676.1:0-10477 GCA_018249795.1 Heliconius telesiphe telesiphe | reverse complement strand
TAAAATCAAAGTTATAAAGGATATTAGCAGTACAAAAAAATAAACAAATTTAATTAGCATTTAACAATTACTACCTAGTGAATATATAGTAGTAAAAATTTTATATTAACATATGTGGAAAGCCTTGCTTGCAAGTTATTTTAAAGAAAAAAAATATTGAAATATATTATTATTTTAGTGTTCCAAAAAGTATCCTTAAAGATTTGGAGAACATAGTTAATAAAATTAAATAAATGTCAACATAACCTATAATTTCCACATATTGTTAATTTAACCCTTAGATACAGAATACAAATAAATGCATTTAAAATCATTTTATAATATATAAGCTTACCTCAAAAACTATTTTAATTTAATTAAATAACTAATTGAACAGATTTTTTTTTCCAAAATAATCAATTAGTTGTTAGCTATACATAGTATTTAAGTTACCACATGTTTATGAAAACATGTTTATTGTTAATCACCAATCAACACAACAACCAAGAAGAAATACTCAAACAAAACACTTATATCTATAGTAATAACTTAATATGCATGCAAAATTAATAAATACCCCGCTGACACCAGGTCCTCCTCCAGGTCTCGATCCAGATCTGGTTCACCACGACGTGGCTACCGTTCCCGGTACTCCAGGAGCCGTTCCAGGTCTTACTCTCCTCGGGGCTCCTATCGAAGGAGCCACAGTCACAGCCCGATGTCTTCCAGGCGGCGCCATCTCGGTGATCGGGTGAGGCTTTTGGTATACAACGTTCCTTTTATTATATTTAGATAGGGTGCTTTTTAATGTGTGTAGGATTATATTGTTTTGTATGCTGTGATGATTTTTTTATAGTTTTCTTGTATTGTGTTCATATATACAGAGAGTGCTTGATGTTTGAAAAATGTAAGACTTCTTTCAGCTTTACTACATAGTATGCAGTTGTTGAATTATTAAGTACATAAAGTAATATCTAAAGTTATTATTTAACTACATAGTTTATGTTATGTAAAAGAAAAGAATAGTATACACAGCAATACAATTCTACATATATTTTTAAGTTCCCTGTAAGGCTTAATGTGCTTAATAGATTAAAGTAATATTGTGACTATTTTAATTTGTTTTATAAAGTAAATTTGTTTTTTTAGTTTGAAATTTCAATACCTAATTTAAACACCATTTTTGTACTAACTACAATATGGTATTACCAAATAATGATTTACTTCCTTTCATTACATAAAATCGTCATTTTGTACTCAAACACATCCGGTTTATAGAGTGCATTATGAACTGTATAAACAAATTTGTATATTGCACCATTGTCCACAGGAAAATCCAACTCCTTCGAGATGCCTCGGTGTTTTTGGACTCAGTCTCTATACCACGGAACAGCAAATACACCATATCTTCTCCAAGTATGGCCCAGTTGACAAAGTTCAAGTGGTTATAGATGCTAAGGTGAGTGTTATGAGTGTTTTATTTAGAGAATATTAATTTAAAATTTGACTGTAGATTTCTCCTGCTCTCTGTGTTCTCTGATGTTTGTGAGACATGAAAACAATATATTATGGTTTTTGTCATCACCACTTTAAATGAAACCATAGTTTTAACTACTCTATAAAAACCTAATACAATTTAAACAAAAGAGATTTTGAAAAAGAAAAAGTGGTTTATTCAAACAAAATAATTCATAAAATTATCGTTTTAAAATGAAACTCCGTTTGAAAAGAACAACGTAAACACACTAACCTGTCAAAGCGGTAACGTCGCACACGCCTCATTCAAGAAATCGAGTCGCAGCAACTAGCGTAGGTATGTAGCTGACGGCGGCGAAGTGATGTTAAATCAACGCAACACTTAGGAATACACTTTACACACAATCACATTTATCGTTTCATTTGTCCACTTATATAATAGATAGCTAGATTTTTTTCAAAATGTATCCTTTGTAAAATAAAACGCCTTTTGTCAAGAATGACAAAAGGCACAAATAGACACAAATCTATCAAACCGATAAAACCGCACACGCCTCATTCACGAAATCGAGTCGTAGGTAATGGTGGCGATGTTTAATTGCCGTTATGTAGTAGTATGTATTTACGTTATTGTTATCTATTCGTAACTGCGTCACATGTGACACATTAACAAAAAAAAATCCTACGTCTAAACTGTTGAGGTATCTTGATTAATTTCTTTAGGTATGGTTTTGAATTACCCTATATCCGTAAAAGGCACGCAGATACTTCTATATATTTTTTTTATTTTGTAATCAAAAAGGAGATCGAAAATTGTGGGCCCAAATGTAAAGAGTTGAGATTAATACTTAACTTCACGCTTTATCCATAGCGGGGAAGTCAGAGAGAACGGAACGCCAAACGGTACGGTCTCTACATACCTCTTTGGCCTCGTTCACCGTCATCAACCTCTTCATACATGCCGTCCGGGGGGTCCTTAACTACTCATGCTTTTTACGTGACCTTCCTCCAGTATCTTTGATACTGTGTTTTGGAAGGTCAACCGAGATAATATGAAGATAATCTGAAAGCGGAGAAAAAAAAATAGATTTAGATCCATCAATCACAATCAATAATTAGAGTACTACGAAAATAAAATATTTGTTCATTTTAATAAAATTAAAATAATCGTTTTATTCGTTTCAATGCGTTTTGAGTGCTTTCCCTTTTGTTTTCTACTTTGTACAACCCTTACTTTCCCTATGGACACCGAAATCTTTTGGATCTAACTACGGCCACGCTATGGACATGGATCGCTGAGTTAATTGCGCGATAGCTTATATATATATAGAATCTTACCAAATCTCTAATAACCCAGTTTGCCAAAACTGACAGAATTTTCAGAGATGTACCTGAATCTATTAAATCATACTGTTTTCATCTCATTACATTATGGGCCCAAGAATGTGCAATTATGCAATTGTTTATCGCCTTCCGTGTTTTATAAACAATTAAAATTCTAGACTGGCCGCTCCCGCGGTTTCTGCTTTGTCTACTTCGAGTCCCAGGACGATGCTAAAGTGGCCAAGAATGAATGCACCGGCATGGAGATAGACGGGCGTCGCATTCGAGTTGACTACTCCATCACCCAGCGGGCCCATACACCCACGCCTGGGATATATATGGGGAAGCCTACACAGTAAGTTTAATTATATAATTATTAATAGAAATAATTGATAACTACATTCAATTTAATGTCATTATTAATCAAAATAACTAAAATTATATAAAAATAAGTATAATAAGTGAAGCAGAGTGTTTGGTGTGGGTTCTCTTCTGAGGATGCATAAATTTGAAAAATGTTAACTAAAACAAAAGTTCATTAAAAAATATTTAAATGTATTTAAATGATGGAAGCAAAATATACATATTTGGCTGATTCAGAGGTCTTAAAAAACAGAACTAAACTTTAAAAAAAAAAAATGAGAATGGGCATAATATGAAATATTCAAACAATGTCAGTTTTTTTTATTGACTAATTACTATGGAATGTTAAATCATATTATGTTAAAATTTTATATTAACTATTTAAAATTTTAATATTACATGAAAATACTTGTCCATCAAAGATGGTTTCGCACTAGTGCCTGTGACAGAATATGTTTGGAAATAGGTTATGTTTTGAATCCAATATAAAATACCTTGCAAGTCTTATATTTGTAAGTTTTCTTGTATTGGTAAAGAAATGAGTAAAATTAGAGTGAACTAGATATTTAGTCAGATTGGTTCACCAAAGGCTTACTTGAACACTTATTTCTTATATTAAAGGAAGTACTTCCTTTTGTTATATTTTTACTATTTAAATAAGACTATATTTTATTAAAATGTTTAGATAAATTAAGGTATAGAATAAATAAAAGAAAAAATGTATGCTTCTGGTTGAAATATTATTTTATAAATTTCCAAGAATTTGTAGGTATAATGAATTTAAATAGAAACTGGCCCATATTATTACAATTTGTTTCATAAATACCCCTAATAAGACATTATTTAATATTATGTTATTTATTGCAGTGTAAGGGGTGACAATGGCTATGACAGGCGCAGGGACAGAGAGTAAGTATTTGAATTTTATTTAATTTTTCAACTTTTTATGTGCAAATTTAATTTTTTCGTTTTTTAAGTTATGCATTAAAAACTGAAATGTTTAACTTTAGAATAGAGAGAAATAAAAGACATATATATTTATTATATATTTTTTGTGATCATTTGCATTGTAGTAGTGGTGTAGAAGCACAAAGTGGGTTCGATCTCCACTCGAGAAAATTAAATATTTATTTATATTTCCATTTCTTCGCTCTGATGTCGAGGCAAATCGTGACGTTAACTTCCGTCACTCAACACGCAATGCCTCCAGAATTCGGCGGAAAGTGTGGTACGGAGTATCTTAGGTTCCTTCTACCTACCCTGTTGCTTCGCGGGATACAGTGTGAAGCTGATCAACAGTGTCTCAACACTGTTTTAGTACAATTAGTGAATGGTCAATATTGATTGACAACATTAGTAAATTGGTCCACAGCGACTACTACTACCGCGGCAGCTACCGGTCGCGAGAGCGCGAGCGCGAGCGCGACTACTACGCGCGCTACCGGCACCGCTCGCCCTCGCCGCACTACCGGCGCCGCCGCTACGAGCGCGAGCGCGAGCGCTCCTACTCGCCGCGTGAGTACCGCCAGTAGACGCGGTGCGGGACGCGGACAGTTGTCACTGTTTCGATTTACTATAAATAATGTGACAATGATGCCTTTGAAATAGATTTCATTCTCAAATCGTGGTGTCATTTTAATTTAATTTTCACAATTTTTAATTTCACAACTTTTTTAAAATTGTGATGTAAAATATTCTCGGACGTATCGAAACCTGCGTATTCATGGTTTCACAGCATATTTTATTAGGCCCCCCCAAACATACAAATTATTGTGCCAGAAAGGTTCCAAGATACAACATAGAATTAAATATTTTTTTCTATATAACATAACAATAGTAACATTGGCAACTCACCGCGTCTTACACGATTTTCAAACAATTATTTTGTCCTTATTTTTAAGCACCATGTTTTCAATTTTTATTTCGATTTTTGGCGTATTATGTTGTATAATATATTCCTCTCAATAGAATAAGTATGCATGTATGTATATAGTTTTATTATTATTTCTTTTAAGTTTGCCAATTTTTTTTCATGTAATTAAAGTTTCATTAACCTAGTTGAAGGTAAGTATAATGCAAAAAAATAGTACCTTTTGTAATTTTTTGTTAAATTTAAACTAATGACCAAAGATACCTCTGCATGTGCATTGTAACAATCTGTTTATTGTAAATATATTAAAAACTACATTTTGAAATTGTCCAAGATTTGTTTTTGATATTAAAAAGCTCAATTATTGTTATGAAAGTTTGTAATATGTATTAAAAAAAATATTAGCTTATCTATGTAATTGTTCCAAGAATTTTTCCTTTTGCTAAAATAATTGTATTAAACCAATTAGGCTCTTTGAATTGATATGAAAATATCTTATTTTTTTTTTTATTTGTACTCTATGATTCATTGTTTTTTATGTAATTACACTTTTTTATTAATTAAAAAAATAATACTATATATGAAGTAATAGTAATACGTTAATATTATTGAAATGTTTGAATTAATAAAAAAAGTGTTTTGACTAGCATCTAAAATTGATTTGAGTGTGTTACAACAAGTTCTTATTATTTTGCATTTTTATATTGACTTTATTGAAATTGAATATTTTGTGAAATGTATAGTATTTTTGATGTAACACGCAACGCACCCTTAGAATTATAGTTACTTAACTCAAAAATAATTTGCCTAAATTCACTTTAGAAAAGTTTTTTTACTGTCAGTAGCAAAAACAGAAGTGTGTGAATTTAATATTAAACTAATGACAGATAATTAACTAAGAAAAACGATATATGGTAATTACTTTAAAATAAGCTTTTTACTATCAGTACTTAGCAAAATCGTCAGTTGCAGGATTTATGAGTTAAGTTACGTTTCATTCTAGGTGTGCAATACATAATATGTAAATACTTAGGCCTAATGTACTCTGGTGACACCGCTGTTTGGATTTGCAGGTCGATATTAGCTGAGGAGCCCCCCCCACGTTAGATTTTGATACGCCACTACAAACGCCGGCCTCTAATGCATTTAAAACGTACCTGTACGGCCGGTACTATGTTATAAAGAAAAAAAATTGCACAAACAAAACAAAAGGAACATTTTTTTTCTTTATAAGATCCTTAATATTAGTTTTACTATGGATTGTAAGCGACGCCAGTCGACTGTCGACTCTGTTAGCGTAAGGCGTAGATGTAAGTTAGCATGTAAACACGCTCTAGGTAACAAAAAAAAAATAAAAATTGACTAAAATCTAATTTTCATTTTGTTTGTTTGAAAAGGTATTGAAACAAGAAGTAAAGGATGAAGTTCCTTGAAACTAACTGTGTTGAAGTTTTGAAAATGTTTAGAAAAGCCCTCTCTTTTGAAATGGCTGCCGAAGACGTCGATCCTTGTAAAGAATATGATCCTATTGCCGAGAAGACCGAAGTATCATATTCTTTCTAGGCTGAATATTTAGTTAACGAAAACAGTATATATTACACGTCTCACATGCATCTTATACATATGTATGTATCTTATACAGTAATATAGTACTATAGTTTAGTATAGTATATGAATAACTATTTCGGTAATTTAGCTGTAGTTTGTGTTGTGACCGATTTGTTTATAATAAATTGATAGTTTTTTAAAGTCACACAGATTCTTCTTCATTCGTATTATTATTATTATCCCACCTTATTATTATCCGTTTCTCTATACCTATTTTTTTTTTGTAGACACGACACGTTATGTGTGTAATTGTACGGTGGAGGTAACACTCTTTTTATAATATTTAAGTGAGTATACAAACTTATGTATATAAATTAAATAACCGGATTTTCTGTTTACTCCAAAAGATTTTCAAATCTTACAACTTGCATTGATGACATGTCGGCACAATATTCAACTGATGGGAGACGAAACATTCAAAATTAAAAATCTAAATCTATTACATATATTTGCATAATATTATTTTTCATTTAAATTCATTACTTTTCAAAATTTACAAGTTTATTTAAAATGTAAAAAACTAAGTTTATTATTAAAAATGAAAAACTTGCGAATGGGGATCGAACCCACAACCAGTCGCATTTACAGTCACACATTTAGGCCTTATTTTTGTTATTGGAAAACTTAAACAATTACCATTATCTATTCAGAATCAAAAATTAAAACATAGCGTGTCGTTATTATTTTTAAATATCTATATAAATATGTAAACTCTTGGTTAGTCGCATTGTAGATATATAAAAAATATTGGTGTATAAATAATACAAGTATATATGTTTTATTATTTTATTTTGGGATATTTATTACGCGTAAAATTAACAAGTCTCACTATCGGGTTTATCTTAAATACTATTTCACTGTTACGTTGGCACTATATATTTATACAATATAAATAAGACAACGACGATAAAAAAATATTTAATCAATAATAATAATAATAGAAAAAAATAAATTTTGGTTTAGGACGCGATGTGATTTTCACTGGTACTGTATATACATTAAAAATAGGAATTTTCCAAGTATATCATATTAATATAAAATGTGTAAATTATAAACGCGATAGACACCAACAAATAAATAGCACTTTGGACGTTTATAAATAGACGTTGGACTTATTTATTTTTTTCATAAAAAAGCTTTCAATATTAAGACATCATATTTATAGAAAAATCGACACCATTTTAACATGTTTTTATTATATTAATATAAAAAATCATTAATTCTTGAAGTCCAAAGTCTATTTAAAGAATTAAACATAACATTCTTGTTCCACTTTAAAATGTAATCACAAAATTTGCTAAGCATTTGGCATGGCAATAATTGATTACTTGTTGAAATAACTTTTCAATAGGACGACAATATATTGGCAAGATTTGAGTTGTAATTTTAATGTTGTTTGAAATGCCTGATAAAATACTTAATAAAAAAGTTTATTTATTTCTGCAGTCGAACAACTCATAACTAATTATCATATTAGGTTTATAAAAATGCGGAAAGTTCTAGAACTGTGGATCGTGGAGTAAGATAAATATAGCGAATCCGTGGATTAACTTAACAGACACTCATTAAACACTAATTAATAAAACAGGTCAAAATTATAATATTTTGTTTGGTTGTATATTATTTAGTTTATGATTTCACCGCTTTTTTTTAATACTCAGGTAAGCGACTGTGTTATGTCCTGGGTTCTTTGTGAATTTATTAGTACCAAAATATTACAAGTTTTACTCACAAAGTCATATTGCGTGTATTCTATTTAGAAATAAGAAGTACATAAGTGAAATTTTTAGAGCTTAAGTTAAATATCGCTAGGGCGATATTTGATGTTGAGTGTTGTATGTATATCTCTGGTATTGAGGCATGTCACAGGTTGCGGCGTCGCGTTAATACAACATATTTTTTTCATAAGGAACTTGATCCATTATATATTCTTGATAAAGTATAAGTTATAATATTTTGATACTCACAGTAAAATACCGACACTAACATTTATAAAAAAGCCTAAAACTAATATAATGCACATGCAAATTATACCTATTAAACATTTTCAAATAGAAAATTATCAACAATCAGTCTGAAACAAAACAGGTACTAAAATTTTAAACATGGTTACTATAATAACTAAACAAAAGGCATTTGCTAATATATTTTTAACATATTAAAAAAGTAAAATAAAGTTTTGGAGTTACGCAAAATAGTTCCAGCAACTAATATAATATGTATATTTTAAATTAAGAGTTTATAAAGAACAAAATGAAATAGTTAATAATAGCGTTATAACCCATAGCAAATTGTATAATTGAGTTTATATTGAAATCTTTAATATCAGAAAACGCATTAAATTGTCAACAATATTGAAAAAAAAAATTAAGCTAAAAAAATAAAAAAAATATATTAAAAATGTTGAGAAATAAATATTAAGTTAACAGCAAGAGATAACTGACGTAAATTGGATCTATTTTGCGTAACGACAATTTAATATAAAATCGTGGTCATACGATACTATAAATTAACATTTAAAAAACGGCAAATATAATAATTGTTTTTCCGGTCCAGTAAGACAGTGCCGTTGGATTACGCAACCCACCAAGCGATGAGGTTCTCTATATGGACATGCCCCATGTGGACACAACATTCCTTGTATATTTAAAAAAATATGGGCGGAAATTGCAGAACGGAGTATCCTAAAATTAAATTTTCTGCCTACCACGCTCACGGGAGTTGCGTGAAGATAAAAAGGCTTCCAGTATGTGAGTTTGCAACGTTAAGTTTTAATAATATACAAAACCGAAATGAAGTCTAATCTACAATATTCTAGAAGTTTCTAGATAAGAACTGCAGTTAACTAAGAAGCTACATTGGCAAGATTGAGCACAGACTAGCGATATATACTACGTGGCCGGAAACTTACGACTATACAAACTAGTGGCGAATATAATGAGCGTTATTAACTTGCTATATAAGTAAGTAGCTTATAGTTCAATATTATGGGTGGATTTATGTGCAGGTTTGGACTTATTTTGCGTTTTTCTTTTTGTTAATATTAGGAGAAAAAAAGATTAATGTATTATTTTTTCAATAAAAGTTTGCCAAAAAACAATTGATAAAAAGAAAAATAATGTAATTTATATGTCAATAAAATTTTTGTTAGGCGGAATCGTACAAACAAAAAAAAACGCAATTTAAGTAAGAAACCGCAATTTGGCCGCAAAGCTGCATCAGCAGCTAACAATATTTTTGTTTAGCTCTTATAAAATTTCTATTTTAATTCTCAAGATGGATTCAAAGATATGTACGGATCCTGTAAAATGTTTACACTACTACGGACTAGTTAGGAAAATGGCAAAAGTTCATTCAGAATTACAAACTAACTATCTATACATAAAGATAATTATAATAAATAAATTGATACCATCTATTAAACGTGTAAGAGTATAGAGAAAATTAAATGTTTGCTTTTTTTAATGACTAAAATACGTAAGTGGAATGATTCCGTTCTATAATTTAATAACTGCACTCTGATATCAATTAGCGTTTAATTGTCATTAAATTGATATATAAACGCTAATTGACGTTTTTGTACACTAGTTTAATTGATTGACCTACGTTCTAACTTAATGTTGGTTCTAACTACCGCTAAAATATCTACCCTACACCCTCGACTATCAAATTATACATACTACCATGTTGCTACTATATTTAGACCAAAAAGTTGAATCTAGAAATATTTGTTTACAAAATTCATTATCTATACATAAAGTATGTTTATGTATGTAGATCATTTTTATTGTATTTTTTTTCAAGTTCATTATTTATGCACCTTGCATTGTATTGTCTTTACTAATGATATCCATTAAT
>DWLH01002675.1:0-10479 GCA_018249795.1 Heliconius telesiphe telesiphe | reverse complement strand
GTAAAGATATAGATAAAAACTAAATTACATTTTCTTAATATGAAGAGTCTCATAGAGTAAGAACGTGTCGAGATTTAAAAAAAATCCATGTTCATAATAACTTTTAGAAAGCCAACGAAATAAATATGAGAAATCAATATTTTGAATAGAAAGTCATTTTATATAGAACCTTGAGATCATGTTAACGGATATTCGAATCAAACGTGTGCTGAGGCGTTGTCTCAATTCATATTGTACTCATATTATTGTTAATAAAAGACTATAAGACGTAGACATAGCCAATTTTGAAGAGTTTTACGTCAATCAATTTCTCTTAACCCTTGCGAGTGTCACTAAAACCATAACAGTAATCAAAATTCATCATAGCGACAACCAGTCGCCATATTGTCAAAATGAAAAAAAATTACGAACTACGAGAAGTTAGGTATTGCTGAATAGATATTTACTTAAATTATTACTAGTTTCCTTTTATAATTTTCCATTTTAAGTATTGGTTTAGGATATTCTTGCTAATTTAAAAAAATAAAAGTAATTTTAAATTAATAATTTTTTTTTTTCTATAGTACACGTATTGGAATACTTTAGAATTTCGTAAGTGTTACTATAAATGGAATAAAGTGGAAATTACCACGATATAAGGTATATTCGGAGCGAATAAATTGTAACAAAAAAAGTGTGAAATAAAAAACAATAATTAAAAAAAAACTACTGCATAAAGCTAAAAACAACAAACAACTTGATAAATATTCACAAGGAGCCTTCTAAAATTTAAATGGATCCCAAACTGTTAATCCTGGTGGAATCTATTGGGCTTGTGTTTTTCTTTGAAATTTTATGCAGTCCAGTTTTTTGATTTTTTTTTTTATGATATTTTTTATTTGCTTATTTTATCCCGTTAAATCTACGATCCGTTTACTTTTATTTAATTTTATCTGACAGAAATGCTTTGCGTTCCAAATATTAAACACCGCATTCCTAAAATATACAGCAATTGTAAGGGAGACGTTATGAGGACTTTTGAACAAGGAAAAGAAGGTCTGCTAAGAGTGTTACTCGAAGAAGAGAAAGCTGCTATATACCTCATATGGCGGTTCATAGCGGGAAAAATGGCTTCGTATACAAGGATGACATGTCAACAGGAAAAAAATCCCCACCTACGTACACAACATCTTACAACACAACCCAATCTTATTGTAGCTCGTACGGAGGTAACACTGAAACAGAAGATACTTAACACCTCACACACCATTCTTATCTCCAACAAACCAACAAGCATCTGAGAGTATTGGGAGCTACTGAACATACAATAGGTGAATGACTTTCCTGGCTGCGGTAAGTCCACCTGGATGGTCAATAAATTTATCCCCGATTGTGATCAAATAGCAACTACGACTACTGAGGCAGCCGAGGACCTCAGAAATAAGATTACTTTTAGTTGCACAAGAGACGCAAATATCAAACTCCGCACGATCACCTCTATTTTGGTAACAGCGTTTAAGAGAAGCCCACAATACTTATTATGGACGAGGCCTAAATGAACCATTTTGGGGCAATCGTAATGGCGGCCATATTATCAAAGGCAAAGACACTTACACTTATAGGGGACATAAATCAACTACCATTTATCGACAGATTAAACGTCATCCAAATGCACTATATTAGCTCAAGCCTCGTGACGATTATCAGTCAAGAGCTAGCGAGATCATATAGATATCCACTGGACATATGCGGTCAATGAAGATTTTAACAGAATTTACTCAGCCCAACAGATAACTCGCTCCCAGAAAAAGTAGCGATACATTGGTGCTTTCATCTTAATAAATTCCCCCAATACTCTATTACTCGTCCAAACATAAGGAGAAAAGCGGATCTTATCAAAATATCAATTAACGAATCTCAGGGACTTACATACGAGTCGGTAGTATTCATCCAAACTAAGGCCATTAAAAACGCCCTACCCGACAGCATATCACACGTTGTCGTTGCCAGGTTCATTCGTCAGGCAAATGTAGGTTCCGTGACTGATATAATGGAACGCAACGTCAAAATGACTATTTCCTACAGAAATGAGGAGGCAATTACAACATTATGTAACCAATTAACTGTGCTACAATTAATATAATCGACTAAGATAATACACAAATATGGACAAAAGATGAGTCAAATAAAAAAAAAAGTAACCAAAATTTTAACAATCAACACGAACAAAAAAGACACGAACGACAAAAGTAAAGGTATGAGGCGCGATAACAAATCAAAAAAAAAACTCTAAATAGAAATCTTTTTTTTTTCATAATCCACAACTGAATAAATAACATTTTTTCATAAAGATTTCAATATCATACTCCAATTTGTAATCAAATTTTCTTTTGATATGTCTACAAAAAGTTGACAAAGTCAAAATTATATTATTCTACACGATAGCGTAACTATGTGATTAAAACTAATTATATTATGTATTTTGATGTTAGTATAGCAATACCGGCCGACCGGTTGTGGCACAGCAGACAAGTGTGCGACTGTAAACGCGACAGGTTTGACTCGTATTACAGGAAATGAAATATTTAATATTTTTAAAACATTTTTAAAGTGTTATTCCACACTTAGGAAACCACACCTGGTCGGTTTCCAGGAGGCGCGGGTTCGAGTCCCGCTGCGTTCAAATTTTTATACGTTTTCTAAATAAGTATATTTAATATTTTCATTTCCCCGCTGTGGTAAGGGGCAAGCCGTGGCGTTGAGTCCCGCCATTCAATACGCTATGCCTCCAAAATTCGGTGAAAATAGGAGAAGAATGTGTCTTAATGGGAACGGAGTGTCTTAACACTAGGTCCTTAGGTTCGCCCTGCCTACGCTGCCTATCTGCGTATTGCAATAAAAAAAATTTGAAAACAAGCAATTTTAAACAATTTCTTACTCGTACTTAAAAACTTCTATCTGGTGCAAGTTTAATGTGTAATCAGTTAATGTATTAGACAGAAGGAACACTAAACGTTATTGAAATAGTTTCGCGTCAACAAGAGTCGACTTAAGTGGTTAAAGTTTTAAGTTGTAAATTGTATAATGTTCGTGTGGGGGACAAGTGACTGTGGCTGTCACAAGAGGAAATTGCTGTCTCTTTACAAAAGTATGGTCATATATTTTAGTACTTAGAAGATTTTTGAATTGGTTGACATTATTGCATACATAATATGCTAATATTGTCTTCTAAAGCAACAGCTACTTTACATTTTTTACGGTAAAGTAATACCAGGATAGATACCCAATGGGATAAATGCCCCACTTTCTAAAAATCCTATTTACAAAAATAAAAATTGGAAATACGGTTTTTAAAAATGTTCTTAATGCGCCCCTTATTCTTTTGAAACATAATATCTTAAGCAGGGTAATTTTTTCCCCTTTTATGAGGGAATCACGTGTATATACGTGTTAGTGAGGGTTTGGTTTTTTTAGTGTTAGTGAGGGTTTGGCTTTTTAGTGTTTTTTGTCGTACGTTTTTAATGGAAATAGCGGTTTTTAAAATATATATATATATATTTTTAAGGTGTTAGGTTGGTGTTAGCGTTTGTGGTGTTGTGGCAATTAGATTAGGTATAAGGTAAGTTAGGTTTGTTAATTTTAAAATGGATGCTGAGCATCCGCCTGATCCATCTTATCCTGGTGGTGGCATATGCGATCTGCAGACGGCATCAAGAAAAAGGCAAGGTGATGACACACCTTCCCATAATGAAAATTTAATTTAAAAAAACAACTATTGACCCAGCTACTGCTACTCCGTCAATTCAAAATTTATACATTCACCCTTACCTATATGAAAGTCCTAAATACGGATAAAGGCCCTTTTATAATGTATGTGTCGAGGGAAACTCCAGACCCTGCAGCAGGGACTTCTATTAAAGCCATAAAATTTGGCCAATTCCTCTACATAAATAAAATATCTAATATCACCAGCGATGGTGTCAAAAATGTTGGTCGCAACAAAATTAGCGTAGAATTCTCAACAGCTACTGCAGCGAATTCATTTTCATCTAATCCCATTCTCAGTCTATGTAAGTATGTTGCAGTTATCCCTACTTTCAATATTACTAGAATGGGTATTGTAAGAGATGTCCCAGTAGATTTTTCGCTAGACGAAGTTGTGGGCTCTTTGGAATTTCCCTCAGGTAGTGTACAGGTAATGAAAATAAGGCGTTTAAATAGAAAATGTGTCAGTGAGGGTGTGACTACGTGGGTCCCGGCTCAGTCGGTTGTAGTTACATTCCGTGGTCAAATGTTGCCTGAAAGGGTCTTTTCGTAAAATTCCTCCCTCCCAGTTGAACCCTATAAATATCCCACCAGCCAATGCCTAAACTGCTGTCGCTTTGGTCATATAAAATCACATTGCAGATCGAAGCCAAGATGCTACAAGTGTTTTCGAATCCCATAATGGTGATGCATGTGACACTAATAGGGAAAATTCTTTTTGTTTATAATGTGAGAGTAAAACAGACAAGGACTGTCCTGAGTTTGCAAGGCAACAGTCCATCAAAATTCCAATGTCTCAAGAATGTATATCTTATAAAGAGGCTTTCACTCGTTTCCCTCCTGTCCGCAGATCTCATGCTGACATGGTTAAGGAAATATTTTCCCGTCCCACTCTCCCCTTATCACTAATATCATCAGCCCCTGTCACTCCGTATAAATCATACTGAAAGACTATTTTCCAGTCTCCCCGTCCCCGCGCTCCTTTAGCGAAGGGATTTAACAGACAAGCTCATCAAGCTTTAACTGCCAATTGTCCTTCTTCCCTTCCTAATGGTTGCGCTCTAAATCAAGGTGTTGATAGTCCAATAGAATCTAGAAAATATCTATTGGTTGCACTAACTGAAACCCTTGTGAGATCTTTCAAACCGTTGATAAACTTCCTATACCGTCCAACGTTGCCGAAAACTTACTAACAATTTTTTAAATATTAAATAATGGAGCCTCTGAACTTCCTACAGTGGAATAGTCAAAGTATTCGTGGCAAAAAGCACGAATTACTTAATATTATTTCTCTGTATAATCCTCGCATTATTGCCCTCTCGGAAACATGGTTGGTGCCTGATTACCGCTTTAGGGTACCAGATTTCTCCTGTTTAAGGGAGGACAGAAATGAAGGGTATGGAGGTTGTCCTATCCTTATCCAGCACTTCTCTCCTTATTCCCTAATCCCTCTCCCTCCTCACAGCCCACAGATTAATGCTGTTGCTGTGAGGGCTTTCAATATCTCCTTCCTGTCCGTTCAGTAAATCTTTGAGAAAAAAACCAAGGTGGCCTGGTGTTATTGGGTTAAATAGCAGCATAAAACTTACCTTTCTTAGATTTTGACAATTCCCAGAATTCAGACCATGACACATCCAAATGAGTTGATGCAAGAAACAACAGATCCTGGGCCGAAATAAAAAAATGATCTAAATTACCATACTGGATGGCTAATTTTGCGCACGAGTCTGCAGATTTATTCCCACTTATTCCAGAATGACCTGGAATCCATGCCAAAGTAACATCCAAACCCTTTAAATAGCATGAGTACAGTTCTTCACGAATCCTTAAAATAATTGAAGACCTTAATTTACTATGAAATGGATTTCCCTTTATGGCCAATATGCAGCTTAAAGAGTCAGTACAAATGACAGTCTGTTTAAAGTCGTGGGAGTCTGTGAACCGGATTGCTTCTAACAAAGCAATAGCCTCTCCAGTAAACACAAATGATTAGGGAGGACATTTATATTGTAATATAATTTTGAATTTTGGTATCAAGCAAGTTGCACCAACACAGCTTTACTTTGTAAGCTTTGATGCATCTGTAAAGATGAGGATGTGATTTGAAAAAAATTCATTTACTATGGATTGAAATTTTGTGTTGGTGTCAGCAACTCCCTTGGTTAGACAAAGATTAGTGATAACAGAAGGATGGTGTACTAGTGCCTTAAGCCTTGCCTTAAGGCGTACAGAATAAGGGATTAGATGGATAAGAGGACAAGGGATGAGGAAGGAAGGTACGTTTCAAGAAACTATTGAGCAAGTAGGGTAGGGGCCCGCTCCGAGGGATGAGGTCCGCTAAATCAGAGTGCTTAGACTATAGGGGGTAGGAAGACAGCTGTAACATTTTACCCACAAATCGGCTATATAGGAATTGGTGACGGATAATAAAAGGTGGATCTACACACTCCACCTACAGTGCGTTGGTGAGGAAAGACTTCATTGTACCTATAATAATTCGTAGGCATTTGTATTGATTTCTCTATTGAGTTTGTCAGTAGCAACTTTATTAAAAGGATCTAAAACAAATAATCCATAGTCAATGTGACTACGGATTATTTCATATAGGTATTTGCCGTTATTAAAAGGATGAAATAATTTGTTTTCAAGAATATATTTAAATTTATTTTTCTTTTATGTTGCTGAAATTTTTACCCAAATTATTAATGAAACCATTTAACTCTTTTGGTTCATTTTTGTAGTACTTATATAATACTTTACGAAACAACTCGACGTATTTAAATTTCTTGCATATGTCATAAACTTGTACCTTAAGCATTCTTACACAAAATAAAAGAAAAACGGTCTAATACGGAACCCCCGAGTCCGAGTTGGACTCGGAGGTTCCGTATCAATTTCAGGATTGTAGGTCAGCGAGAAGTAAAACACATATAAGTTGTCGAACTTTAGTTTTTTCCGTGTTCTAAGGGGTGATTTATTGTAAATTTTAGCTTGATGTTTCCACGTGATGCTGAGATAATGATCTTGACACACGGACAACAAAGTGGTCCTATAAGGGTTTCGGTTTATTTGGAGACACGGATACAAAAACCAGTTATTAGTGGTTCAACAACTGTATATTAGTATAACATTCACATTTTAGGAATTACTCTTAAATAGTATATTATAGTAGTAAGCAAACTTGACTAAAAGAGAGTAATTGTAGGAGAAACAGACTAATAGAACTAATAGAACAATGAAATTGTGTCAATCGACCTGTTGTTTGTAGGTAACGGCTTTTATTGGACGGAAGTATTATTAATGCATTTACTTAGGATCTCTTTCCGAATTATTAAGAAACATATAGACGAAATGTGTGTTTTATTTGGTTTTTTAAAACGTTAGCTGCATCTGATCTAAAAGTATTCCATTTGATACAAAGAAGTAAAGATAATTTTCCTACAGTACCGTGGACGAGTATGGGCCGCCCTAAAGATAACTGTAGATGGCTGTGCAGATTTGATTTTAGATTTTTTCTTACTTTTGATTATTTTCTTCTCGACTGAACTACACAAAAGATCCGAACACTTAACCTTAGGATGGTCACGACTTGTCGACCGTACTGTACATTAGTATGACAAAAGCCCATTGAGTTCCGCATTTCAGTACTCATATAATATTACTATTTACTTTACTATTAGGCACTACCACAAAACAAGTAATTATTTAACAAAAGATTTTTTTTACATTATCTAGAATTATTTCAACGCCTTGGGTACTTAGAATTCAATGATTTGTCTAGCTCGAGTATCTATAATGTTTAATTAAACAGTTCATTAAATATAATTCAAACTCAAAGGGATGTGTGACGACAGCGCCATAATTAACATAACATTCGAATTTTGAAGTCTTCTTTGAAGCTATCCTCACCATGATTTCTTCCTATTTTGACGCTGTATCCTGAGGTATAGCGTGTTGTGCGGCGAAACTAAATGCCACTTAGGTTTATTATCAGATTGAAGAAATAGAAATATTAATTAATAATAATTCATTCCTCTGAGTGGGAATCGAACCCACAATCGTCGCGTTTAGTCAAGTCACACGCTTGGTCATCTGTGCCAAGACGGCCTCAACTCCATAATATTCACAAAAAAATCACATTAGACAGCACAACACCAGGGAAAATAACGTTATTTGTTTCTATTTGGACTGCAGCTTAGTATTGACTCGATGAAATATTGGGCATATAAAATAAGAAATATGTGCTATTTGCATAGCATTTGACATTTTCTTTTTTGTCTATAAGTACTAGTGAACAAATTGACGCGTACAAAGTGTATATTGTCAAATATTTTGTAGTGTGTGTTATCTTTATTTAACTATTCTAATATTATTTTATAGTATTTTTTATCCTTTCTCTATATAAAATTAGCTGTGCCAAATATCGTACTCCTCCGTCTGCACAATTTATGGAAAAAGGGGTACAAGGATTTTGCTTCATGTATTAATATGTTCTCGTTGATTTCATAAAAAAAATATAGTACTTACATTTGTACATACATAATAACAAAGTTTTCGCCTTGTTTTAGGTCAACAACCCCCGCTCAGATCTCTTTTTGTAATGATACAAAATTAAAGTCTTTGAAAGATATGGATTATTTTTAAGATTCCGTACGTTTTCTAAATGTATAATCTGTAAGCGCGACAGTTTATGGGTTCAATTTCCACTCGAGGAAATGATTTATTTAATATTTTCATTTCTTCGCTCTGCTGTTGCGGCGTTTATTTCCACAATTCAATACGCAATGCCTCCAGAATTTAGCGAAATTTTGGGTATGGAGAGTATCGCATAATAAGTGCAACGCCTGCAGACTTAAATTTGTCAAGTTTTAAAAATTTTACTTCCCGTTGACCTGAAAATCTTGTAATTGGTTCGGAACCTCGCCCACTAAGGGTGAGTCAGACTCGCGCACTACCGGTTTTTGTATTGTAGATGTTACATGGTTATATAAAAATCACTCGCACAAATATATAAAAAAAGAAATAACATCTAAAATAACAGAAAAATAACGATAAACAAAACAGCATTATTACTTAGAGCTAAATTCATTGCATACAATCGAGTATCATCGACGTTTGTGAGTTGTTACTTTGTGAGTTTCTATATACCATAGACAGATGCTGACTTTCAATGGGTTTAAAGTTTTACTCTTATTGAAGCGAAAACTATATTTCATTGCTTGTTTGAATCATTGGCAATATCGCGTTAATAGGTTATTGTTATTCTTTTTCATTCTGTAAAATTGTTGTGTTATGATTTTTCCGTTGAGGCCGCCGTGGCCTCAGATGCACAAGGATGTGACTATAACGTTTGTGGATTCGACCCCCTTGAGAGAAAGAATAAATTCTTGAGAGAATAAATTATTATTTATTGATATTTTAATTTTCATCGCTTCGGCAACAAAGCAAAAGTCCGATTTTAAGTTCCGCCATTCAACACGCAATGTCTCGAAAAATTCGGCGGAAAGTGGGGAACGGAGTGTCTTAACACTAGGTTTTCTCTACCTACTCTTAATTTTTTATTTTTATTTTAATATGATTTTTCCACTAGCAGTGCACCCGTATATAGCAGGGGAGGCAGTGAGAACCAGTGTTAAGAAACTCCATTCGAGACATTACGTGTTGAGTGGCGGCTCTTAATCATACTTTGTCTACTGGCATTTTATTGTATTCATAATATAATTTTATATGTTTTAAGTCTCTTTTAACCATACAATATTAAAAAAATAGGAAATATAATTTAATGCTTATACAATATAAAAGCTCGTTAATACCTATGTATATAGATATTAACATGTATATCTATAAACATTATATGTAAATCTTAAAAATTGATTTTATACTTTTGAAATAAAAAACAGATATATTTTTTTAATCGAGGTCACTATGATGTAATTGATAGTGCAGATATGTATGACTGAACGTACCAATTTTGAATCCTATCGAATGTTTTTTTTTTCTCCTATGCTACAACAGTACTCCACGATAATTCAAGGAAACTGTGAGACGAAAAATGCTGAAAGAATGTAAAAAAAAATCCTACACTATGGTTTTTTAGCTGTAATAGAACATATTATGGCTATTTAGCTATAATACATAGACTATTGTTTAGCTATAATAAAAGCGCTGATACATCATTAATAGCAAGTAAGCTTTTGTCTAATTTGCGTGGGCGGCTTTGTGTCGCTACTACACTTATCAGCGTTCCTATCTAACAAAATTAATAAATTAGAATTTCATGGCTTCATTTTTAATTTCATTTTATTGTTATTTTTTAAGGTTTTTCTTATAAGATCGCTTTGTTGTCCGTCTGTTAAGACCACTTATCTTATGATCACGTGGAAGTATTAAGCTGAAATTAACATGTGTGACATTCAAAATAGTATCAAAAGTTTATGTATAATAAAATAATACTTAAACATATACTATATAAAAAAATGTATGATATGCCTAAGAAAATGATCAATAAAACACAGAAAACCGCCAATTACGTCAACTCAGATAGACAATTCTCTTAAGTGTAATTATGCAAGTATTTTTTGTCGCAAGCCTGGCTTTGTAGCAAGCAAGCAAGTCTCTTGAATTATCAACAAGCATGCTTCAATGATGAATTAACTCTTGAAAGACTGAAATTGAATAGTTTCTAAGCCATATACAAGTCCTAATTCCTGCTCATGACAAAGCTTTGAAATCTTC
>DWLH01002674.1:0-10480 GCA_018249795.1 Heliconius telesiphe telesiphe | reverse complement strand
TTAAAAATAATTACAGATATATCTGGAGAAAAATTGGACATTATTTTGAAAGTTTATCAATATCTAGGATATTTGGGGTTAACATTTCAAGCTGCTTTTATATCTGATATGATATGCATTGCTACATTCCACTCCTATTGTATATATGTGTATGCAGCCAGGTGAGCTAAAACATATATTTATATATCAGCTTCACACTGTATCCCGCACAAAGCAGGGTAGGCAGAGGGAACCTAGTGTTAACACATTCCTTTCCCCACTTACCGCCGAGTTCTGGAGGCATTGCATCTTGAGTGGCGGAACTCAACGCCGCGCTTCGCCTCGACACTAGAGCGAAGAAATGGAAGTATAAATTTAAATAAATATTTCATTTCCTCGAGTGGGGATCGAACCAACGACCACTCGCTTTTACAGTCAAACTTCGTGCAACTGCGCCACGACTGGCCTCATTTATATATGATATTGTAACTATTTATTATTAAACAGAATGTTCAGTATATCTTACTCTTTTTGTTATAAAAAAATCCAGACAAGTGAGTCGGGCTCACCCACCGAGGGTTCCGTACAAAAATTGGAGGTCTTGAGCTAAGCCCTTTCATCAGATACCTTACTTGAACTAGCAGGCTTAATACCATATTTTGCCCCCCATTTAAGGCTATTATTTTTTTTTGGATTTAACCACAAATGCATAGTTTTTAGATTTTACCCTGAACTAGTACTACCTGTAGATGCTGGCTGCTAAATTGTATAATTCTAGGTCAACCGGAAGTACCCTATTAAGTTTGATTTATTTTTCAAAATTTACTATATCATTATCATACCCCGTCGTTTACAACCTTCGCGTTTACATTTTTTAATCAATATAATAAAATAAATTCTATTATCAAATTGTTTCAGATTATTTAATATACAAATATTAGGTTTAAAAGCGTTGTTTAGGTTATTTGTGGGAAGAAAATATAATCCACTCAGAGGTGGCATAGACTCGTGTGAATATACAAATCAAGAATTGTTTGTTGGAACAGTGGCTTTCACAATATTGCTTCTACTTTTGCCAACAACTGTCATGTATTATATTGTATTTACTATGGTATGTATTTAACCACTGTTTATTTCACACTGTATTCCGCCCACAACATGGAAGGCGGAGGGAACCTTAGATCTTAGGGTTAAGATACATTGCGTTCCCTACTTTCCAAATTCTCGAGGCATTGTGTGTTGTAGCGGAACTCAACACCGCGCTTTGCCTCATTACCAGAGCGAAGAAATAAAAGTATTAAATATTTCATCCCCTCAGTGGAACTCGAACCAACAGCCGCTCTTGCGCTACGCTGCTTGTTACAACTTACTATTTTTGTTTCCTAAGTAAACACATATATATTTTTTTAATAAAAGGCATCCACTCTCGCCAAATGATAATTCTAAGCAATTATCTTTGGGTAGCGGAATTTTGTAAAAATTTCCTTAGAGATATGGCGACTAGCAACAAATGTAAGTTGTAATAAGTACCCATATAAAAATTTCGACGTGGCCAGATGAGGATGTATGGCTTAGTTGGTCAGAGCTCTTGGACGGTTTCCAAGAGGCGCGAGTTCAAATCAAGTTACGATAAAAATTTTATGTTTTCTTAAAAGTATATGTATAATTTGTTTTTTCTTTTAACTTCACGCTATATCCAGCTCATAGCATGGGAACCTAGTGTTAAAGACATTTCGTTCCCGACTTTCCGCCAAATTTTATAGGTAATGCGTGTTGAGTGGCGAAACTCAACACCGCGCTGTGCTACGTTACAATTTGTAATTTTTAATAATAACAAATAAAGAATTGATTTAATAATATATATTATATTTTTGTATTTCAGTTTCGAATTTTATCACTACTGGTTCAATATATATTGGCTAAATTAATATATATGCTACAAACCCTCCCACTATATATAGTAGTATTGTGGATGACGAAATCTCCTAAAATTGCAGGTGTGCATTGTTTGACTGATATTTTTTTTATAGCTTCACGCTGTATCCCGCATATAGCATATATCAGGTTACGCAGAAGGAACATAGTATTAAGACAATCATGTCTAATATTGGAGCGTGTTGAGTGGTTAAACTCAACGCCGTGTATTGACTTGTTATCTCAGAGCGAGTAAATTAAATTATATATATTCCCCGAAAGGTAATCGAAGCCACAAGTCGCGTTTCCAGTCAGACGCTGTGCAGCTGCACTACTACTGTCTCAATATCAACTAATTATTTATGAAATCTTTTTGTTTATTTGAGCAAACAGTCTCTGAAATCTTAATGGAATATATGTATATGACTAGAGGCATAGTTGCAACTTTGACTGCAAAGGCGTTTATAAGCAAATACTTAATTATTTTCATATTTTTACTTTCCGTTACTAACATGAACTAAATAAAATTAAATATCTTAAGGTAAATGTATATTTTTAATTTTAAGGAAATATTTTCATTGAGGAGGTCAGCAGTGATTCATCAACACTAATTCTAAAAGTAAAGTTATTCAACAAAACATTTCAAGATCTAATGAAGAGCTTCAGACCACCAGTTAAAGTGCCAAAACACGTGGAATGGAGTACAGTCATCTCAAATGTTTTTACGGGAAATCAAATAATATAATTAAATGTATTTTTTATTTCAATATTTTTTTTATAGTAATTTACTTGCATCTGATATGCATATCAGGTAGATTGTGTAAAAAATATTATCCGTCATATTGTTGAGGGGCGGCCATTTTAAAAATAAAAACTTAATAAGCGCGAGTCGGGCTCGCCCACCAAGGGTTCCGCACAAAAGGTCTCGAGCTTTTTCTGAAATTCAGGCATAGCTTAGCCAGAGCCGTGTCATCTGATACCACACTCGAACTAACGGCTTTCATTACAAATTTTGCCCCCTTTTAAGGCTATTATTTTTTAGGATTTAACCACAAATGTATAGTTTTCTGATTTTATCCTGAACTAGTACTACCTGTAGATGCTAGATGCCTAATCTCATAATTGTAGGTCAACCGGAAGTACCCTATTAATTTTGATTTTCTTTATAGTCTCGAAATACGTGGTTTTTTTCGGTATAAACGGCAAAACAAAGTAAATGTAAAAATACGTTTTTTTTTCAGGAAATCATGGGGCCTTAAATTTGAGTATATGCTTTAAATTTCAATTTTATATCTCCAAGTATACCTTAAAAAGTACGAAACCCTAAAAATGTGCTTCACACTGTATCTCGCTAATAGCAGGGTAGGCAGAGAGAACCTAGTGTTAAAACACTCCGTTCCCCACTTGCCTCTGAATTTTCCGAAGCATTCCGTATTGGGTGACGGAACTCAACGCCGGACTGCCTTCGAGTCAGAGCAAATATGAATAAATACTAATTCATTCCCTCGAGGGAGGATCGAACCCTCAATCGTCGCATTACAATAACACGCCACAACAATACTATTGATTGTCTAATTTAATTGGCAATAAAAGAAGTCGTAAATCAATCCGACTAACACGGCAAGTTAAATAAAAGCTTTTAAAAATAAATAAAACAAATTCGCCTCGACTTATTTATTAATTGCGCATAAAAATAAAAATCGTCTGGTCACCACACATGTGAACATATAAATGCTTAGTTACTTAGACTATTTGCAGCAAACTGGGCAATTTAATTAGATTTTTTTTCAGGGTAGGCAGAGGGAACCTATTGTTAAGACATTGCGTTTCCCATATACCACCCAATTTTCGAGACATTGTGTATTAAGCGGAACTCGTTACTAGAGAGATGAAATTAAAATAATTCATAACCCCGAGCGGGAATCGAACCCACAACCGTCTCGCTTACAGTCAGACGCTGTACCACAGTGCCACGACGGCCTCTAATTAAAATTAACTTACTAATAATGTACATTGTGAAGGCAGAGTTAATTCACTCAAACAATTTTCGATATAATGGCTTTACATGGACACTTATCATGTACGTCACCATACATATTATTGCCACTACAACTGACGTCTGGACAAACAAATCAATGTATTGTAGATATATTAAAATTTAATTTTAATGTACCTACAAATTATTTAAAAAAAAACAGAACAATGTTTAACTTTGATAGCATAAAATCTAATTTTACATTGGTTCTATTTCTATCTATTTCAAACATCTATGCTTGATATAAAATATTTAAATAGAAAATTTGTAATTTTTATCAAAGCTCTATGTAATATAATATTCAGAATAAATTTAATAATATTATTATCGCTATGCATCTTGGGTTTCACTTATTACGATCATTGAAAAGTACAAAAATATTACTACATAATAATTATTTATACAACAATTAAATCATCCATAGAGATGTTTGTTTAGGCAAGAATTTTAACATAGGGAATTTTACATCAATATTTCATGAGTTTTTTTTTTACTTTTATAAACAACTAAAGTTAATCCAAATAATAAAATACAAAATATTCAACCAATAAAAAAATTATTTCATCGTCCATTACATTATCCAAATGAAATTTGAATATTATACATAAGGAATGTAAAGATGAAACATATATCTAGCTATTACAATAACTATAATAAGGCCAATTTGATTTAGAATATTACATTGCACTCGAAAACGAAATTTTGCATACCACATTCTGTTAGTACAACATTCAAATCAAAAATACAAGACTAAATTAGTCACACAGCTACATCAAGACTACTTTAGAATTAACTAAATAATTGTTACATATAAGTTCGAATTCTCGAAATTAAGACACCTTTTGAGTATTAGTTAAATAAAGAAAATTGATAAAAGATAATATTAATAAAAAAAAAACATGTTACCAATATATTATATACATAAGAGTAAATACTTTATAAAGTGCTACAAATGTTAAAAAGTTCATAAAAATTTTGTTCTTTTATCGACGATTTCGTATATAACGCTAATTTTAATATTTACAAAAATAAGATTAAAAAATATATATTCACCATATATATGTATATCCATATAGATGGATTTTAATAAATCTGGAATACCTACATCGAAAATTGTTTGCTCGATCAGACTAATGTGGATATTAGCACTAGTGCCATATTTATTTAGCAAATGACGTCACAAATGAATATTGACATTTTTTCCGGTTATATACAGAAATTATATAATAGATATGTTATATTTAATATATTTTTATTATGTTTTTCTTTTAATATTTAAAATATATAGAATAGATTTCATTTTAGAAAACAATTCGTTTTTATTATTTAAGTTTTTAAATATCATACAATCTAATATTTCTTTTATAACCGGAGGACATTTAACATTGACTTAACAAGCCAAATGTAATATAAATTCGAGATGTAATCTAGAACAAACGCAGTGCAAGAGGCAGGGCATGGCCGTTGTGTTTAGGGTTGCCAACATTTATAGTTTTTTTTCATTTATTGCAATAAAAAATATAGTACATTGCAAACAAATATAGCAAATTTTAAGTATAATATAATAAATTTGTATATAATGTAACTTATTGATTTTTATGAAAACTATATTTTTTAACTGAATTCGCACTGCACTTACGTGTTTTATCATGTTCAAGTTTGAATCTTTTTACAATATTTAGAAATTATTTTACATAAATTTGCTAGCATCTTTCAGCCTATCAAAAAAAAAATGCTGTTTTAAAATTATTCTCTATACATAGTATACATTACTAATAGTAAAAAACTATACATAAAGAAATTCAGTTGGCAACCCTAGCTGTGTCTTCGCCTCCATCACGGTGGGTAGGCCAAAATAATTACACCTTTACATAAATTTCTATACTATTTTGTTATCATCACAGATATTAGTAATATTAGGAGTGTGATTCCGATCACAGTACATAGATGGAGCAACAGTAAGTGTATGAGTGAAGCGAATTGTTGTAATATTGGCATCGTACTGTCAGTGTACTATAAGAGTCTAGTGAATAGGTTCTTTGATTTTCACGATCACTACACATTTTAAATGAAACTATTTTAGCCGTATTAATCGCATATATTTAAGATTATATATTTATGGAAACCTGACGTTTCGAACACTTTGCAGTAGTCCGTGGCCACGGGTTTCCATAAATGTATAATCTTAAATATACGCGATTAATCCGGTTAAAATAGTTTAATTTAAAATAATCTAGTTGTTCAGTTCTTGAGTACACACCTGTAGTCCTTGTTCACGTCGCTCGGGTTCGGCGAATGTTCCTTAGGTCTAACCGTACCACGACACGCTAACTTTGATTCCAACGCCTACAATGAAGAAAAAGGAATATGAATGATGTTAATATTAGTATGTTATAACTGTTATGTGCGTGAAGATACGTCCACCCGACAAAGCGTACATTCATATATACAATACATTCATAAATTTTTAAAATGTAAAACTTTATCTACTTTATTTATACATACTATTTATAACAATTTGGCTAATTTGTACTAAAATCTATATAAAATCTAATGAATACTACGATACAAAAATACCTATAATAATTAACACAAAAACGGACGGACACTACAATCTAATTTTTTTTTTTCAATAGGGATTGCTTCACGTTCTGGGTTTGAAAAAATATATCAGATGTTTTTTTAGCTATTTTTAAAGTCATTTAAAAAAGAAAAAGTTTATATATTTAATTAATGCATGCATAGTGCATGTTCAACAATGGCCCGCCCATAACAAAAATGCATGCCAAAAAGATTTTGTAAGTCTAATCCACTATAATAAAATGTACTTACAGGTGACGCCAAAGACGTCTGTATAGGAAAAACAAAAAATATTTTAATATCACTTTTAGTAATCATATCGCTAAAAAAAATCTAATAATATTTAAAAAATGTGGAGCAACCCCTAGAAAGATAGAAAAAAAAAACATTCCAGATATCGAAACTAAAATTGTTGTCGTAACATTTGTTTCCCTTTTTCTTGCTCCTGTCCCTTCCGCGCGGAAGTGAAGTTCAGGAAGTTCTCGAGACCTTCCCTCGACCTCACGACGAATGACCTTCTCAGTTTGCCGTTTTCGTTTTGAATGGACCTTTGAAAAGGCTCATCAGATTTTTGCACCGAAAGCGGTAAACATTTGGTTGTAAAACTATTCGCCTGTTCAGATCTAGAATATTGTCGAGTAAACTGTGCCGATTTGCGGTACTCTATGGGGTCGCTGCCTTCGTTATATTTACTATCCTCAATATTTTCATCATTTAAACCAAGTGACGGACGGGTTCGTGCATCAAGCTGACCGTCGCCGTTGACTTGCTGGTCACACGAGCATTTGACCTTACCACATTCGCGGCAAAGAAATCTTTCAAGCTGTAAGCAATAAAACAACGTGCACACTACTCAATATATACATACCAGGCATGCAAACTAAACTACCATGCATTACTCTAATATACTTGAGCAAACTATGAAAAATTTAAATGAAAATATACATAATCATCATTTGAAAGTAGCCTTATATTGCATAAATATTCTAATAGTTGCTTGAACTAACAGTTTACGGAAATATAATACGCGTGTAACTTTTACATAAACATTACTGATTTTTTTTTTATAATGATATAAGAATAAATTATTTGTTAGTGAATATGAAAAATATAAGTATTTTTATACTATGTTTGTAGTAAAAAAAAGAATTTGTGTAAAGTACACATCCTAGGTTTAGAATGTAAACCTGCTAACAGCCTATTAAGCAGGACAAGTATCAGGAAAGATAAAAAATGTCTTTAAAAAACGATGAATATACATTCTTATAATACTTTTGATTGGTATTCTATATATCTACATAAAATAAAATAAAGGTCAATTTAGTTATTTATTTACACATTTTTAAAGTGTTACTCCAGACTTAGGAAATAAAAATACTTATTTAGAAAAAACTTATAAAAATACCCACTAATAATTATCCTGGTTCCCATGTTCAAATTTTTATGTTTTCTAAATAAATACACTTTCAAATACACTTTCAAATAGTATAAAAATGCAAATAAATGGAAAAACAAAAAATGGATTTAGCAGGTTCACACTTTAAGCCACTTGTACTTATAAAATATGTATAATACACACAAAATAATAAATATATTTGTCTTCTCTACTTTTTCTCATATACAGAACTATAATGTTTAGCTTTAAAAAATGTAATTTAAATAGATTTTTATAAGTCCATATTAAATTATTATATTCAGAATTATAAAGTAATTATATAACATATATACAAACATTAAATTTAATTACATTCTACAAGTAAATTAAACAAAAAAAACACATTGCTATATAGAAATCTAATTTGATTAATTTTCTGATATATTTTATATATTATACATTTACATAAATAAAAATATAATTTACATTGATGTAGTGTTTTATTAATAACTATAACTGTCATTAAATCCATATAATAAACATAAATATAAAATAATATGTCATAACAATAATAAATACATGAAATTGTAAGTGTAATTAATTTGTGTATTTATTCACATAAATAATGAAATAAAAATAAAAAATAGTCAAAAATTTTACTTTCTAAGATATCTTTAGTTTGTATTTTCTATATATATATTAAGAGATTTTTTTTTTTGCAATAAATTAGTTTTGATCTTTTTTTATAGATCTTAATTTATAAAACTAACAGTAGATTTATAACTACTATTCCTGTATGAATAATATATCATGTTATCAATTATTATTAGTCAAGTGCAAAGGCTGTACAATTTGTTCCTAATCTAAATATTGCTATAACAACTACTCCAATAATAATTAATTTTAATAATATTGAAATAACATGTATGTAACTCACCCCCACTCTCCTGAGAAGGTCCCCTACTATGTTTATTGCCGTTACACGTGAGGATGGTGTCATAGCATTACCATTAACTTCACCTGTAACAAGATAATTTTATATGATTTTTCTATAGAAATTAGTTATAGGCTCCAGCTTTGCTAATATGCAAAGTACGGACGACGAGTCGTGACCGCCGTAAAGTTTGTATATGGCGGCGCAGGTTTTTTTTAAGGATTTTTCCCAGTTTTGATTATTTTCATTCCGAGAGAACAATGCGCAAAAGTTCCGAAAGTCTAAAAGCCTAATTTAGGGCGGCCACTACTCATCAACCATACTGCCTTTCTTGATAGATGAATTATACAACACAAATATCATTTTACAATTTGAACCAGTGTTGAGTTTAATAAAACGAACCTTTCAGATTTATAACATAAATATAGAAGAATAAGTATAGTACAGGTGTATTATAAGTAAAAAAAAACTGTATCTAAATATAACTTGTATATGAATCTTTGTGATAATTATTCAAATTCAAATTCATTAGATACAATATTATAATTTTATTTAACAAGCATAGAAAAAAAGAAAATAATTCTGTTATACTGCTAATTAAGTATTAATATATGAAAAGAAATTTTGTAATATATGTTTCACTTTTACTTACGTCTTGAAGGTGTTGATAGAGACGTTTGTGTTTCAATTTCAACCTGTGTTCGTGCAGAGTGACCATTACATAAACTTTCATTTGTACTGCCATCTTCTTTCTTCAATATGGGAACCTTTTCTATGACCTTTAATTCTTGTTTCAGATCTATAACAAGGGTGAAACTATAACTATAAAAAACTACAACTAGCTTCACGTTTTATTCCTAGCGGGGTAGTCAGAGAGAACAGAGAGCGAAACGCTACGGTCTCTACATACCTCTTTCACCTCGTGCACTGTCATCAACCTCTTCATACATGCCCTCCGGAGGGTCGTCATGCTTTTTACGTGATCTTCCTCCAGTACCTTGATCCTGTGTTTTCGAAGGTCAACCGAGGTCTCCCTCTACCTCTCTTACTGCTCACTTTTCCATCATAAATCTTTTTTGCCATTCTTTCATCACTCATCCGTTCGACGTGCCCAAACCATCTGAGCACGTTCTTCATCATTCTCACCGTAACATCCTCGCTAGTACCTGCATATTGTGTACCTCTTCATTGCGGATTCGATCAGCTAAGCTGACTCCGCATATCCTACGAAGAGATCGCAACTCCACAGGATTCATCTTTCTTTCATTCTTCTTCTGTAATACCCACGTTTTGCTGCCGTATAACAGAGTCGATACCAACACTGCATTGTGTACGGCCAAACGCGCAGCTGTGCTGACGTTTCGCCGTCTCATCAATGCAGGTAAGGCTCCGTTAACCTTGTTACCGGCAGCAATACGCCTTTTATACGCCAAGGGTGCAACAACTATATAAAATAAAGAAATAGTTACCCTTACTTGCACCAATTGTATATAATAATTGTGCCTATGTGTACAGATTTTTTAACTAACATATGAGTCACCTAACGTTAAGTGGTCACCGCCATCCAGGTCATGGGCGGCGGTGACCACTTCACTAGGATCACTATCACAAGGAGCTAGTCTCTCATATAAATATATAGGGTGTAAAGCGATGGACAGATCAA
>DWLH01002673.1:0-10482 GCA_018249795.1 Heliconius telesiphe telesiphe | reverse complement strand
CAAAGTTCAAATGTGCCATCCTTTGATGCCATAAGTAAGTATCATTACTTTTAGTTGTAGATATGTATGCTGAAATACTATTTGTATTGAACCGGTACATATTATTTATCAGTTTTGCTTCCGCCACATGTTTCCGCCACCTTCTTTGTCAAATTGCACATGACAGCCATTCTTTATTATTTGACTTACTGAAAGTAGGTAGGTGGCCAATTTAGGAACATACATTTTTTTTCTTTACGTTCCTGAATTGGCCACCAACCTACTACTGTTGTATTTAAATCATTTATATATCTAACTACTGTTGTACTTAAATCGTTTCAGACTTTCCATGTCTGTCCCTGTGACCTGTAGCTTTACTTTACCACATGCTTTTACAGTAAGTTTCTTGTCATCAGCAACTGTGACAACCAGAGGTGGTTTTTCATCATAGAGCCAGTCACGGAGCATTAGATGCATTGATGCTCCTGAGTCTACATACCAGCCATTGTCATTACTCATTAATGCAGAAAAGACTGCCACATAGCCGGAGTTCTCATTTGACTTTTGTTCCTTTTTCTTGTTTCTGCAATATTTACTTATATGCTCATATTTATTGCATGTAAAACACCTTGCACCTTTATTTACTTTATTTGTTTTTTCTGAAGTTTGTTTAGCATTTTGCGTGTTAACTTTACTTCTGTTAACATTCTCTGATTTTCTAATGTCTTGAAGGAGCTAAGTCTTCACCAAATTTGCTGTTATTGATAACCAGAACTTTCTAAAGCCATGATCATTGGTTAATAAACATCTGGTAATCCCGCCAGTAGTAAAGTACCTAACCACTCATCATTTACAACAAAATCTCTGTTTCTTAGTTTGTGGGCAGTTGACATTATTATGTTTACGTAGTCCTCGATGTTTTGGCATCCTTCTACTCACTACTACTACTAGTCCGACTCGTCGGGTGTGTCCTTTGTCGTCAAAAGTCGTGTCGTCGTATCTCACACTTCTTTGCCGTTTTAGTTTGTTGTATATGTATATAATCATAGGATCAACTAATAAAATTATCTTGGACTTAGCCTTTGATGTCCTTTTCTAAATCAACGCCATCTCAAGAATTGACACAATCCCACAATTTCTCGTATTCTAGGTAAGTTTGTACTAAGAACGAAGTAGGATAATTTTCTCTTCCGGTCAGCTTTTCTATCAGAGTCGTCGCAATTGAAGACATTTTTTCTGATGAACTTGAAAACATTTTGCCACTTTAAGGTTATACTTTACTATCACTGACTTAATCTTTTACTAATAATAGTTTTATTACTTTTACTGATTTCACCTTAGAATACTTATTTTTGCAACGATTGCGTGGGACTGGACCCATAACCTGATGATTTATTATTTTAAAAGAATAGAAGAAAGGAGGCTGAAACTATTCCATACATTTTTGGGCCCAGAATGTAATGATTGATGAAAATGGTATGATTTAATAGATTTAGGTACATCATTCCCTTCCTGAAATCTATATAAATTTTGGCAATCTGAGAGCTGAGTTATTAGAGATTTGATAAAAGTAAGGTGAAGTTCGCAGCACAATTTCTTGAATATCAACTTCTATAAAATATGTGATTACTGAGTTGTTTAAGAATTAATGTTTATATAATAAATAAAACACATTTTAATGAATATTTTATTCTTCTTCTTTTATTATTAAAATGTCTAAGAAGTGTCTAGGTGGAACTAAATTATTTTGGTAGCTAGCCCAACTAAGGTACCATATAATACTCATAACATGAGCACAGCAGCCTACCATTCGTCTTCCTACAATACAATTGCAGTATTTCATAGCAATAGCTTCCCTTCCATTACGAAAGCTGTAAACTAAAATGTAACAGAAATATATTTTCCTGCTTATATATCGGGATTATATCACACCTCTAGGTAACGAGGTTGTGGTGGTTTTCATCGTCTAAAGGTCGTCGGACGAGAGTATTGCAGTGTATTTACACAGCGATTAATATCCATAGCGTGGCGGTCGTAAGATCCAAAAGATTTCAGAGTCCAGTGGGGAAGCGAGGGTACAAAGTAGGCAGAGTCAAAATCCGAGAAAAACAAAGCAGTAGTCGTTGAAACTATCAAACAAACCGGAAAACACTCAAAACACATCGACACGAACGTAATGACAGAAGCAAATGTTTTTTTAATTTTTTTTATTTAATGGCCTGATTTTGCGATGACAAACAGAAGCAAAAATGCAAAAAATCATTAGACAAGGTGCCATTGTCAATCAGCTGTCACATCTCTGATTTAAAATATGATTGATTTTAATCGATTAAGGATCTAAATCTTATTTTTTTGCATTTTTCTCCACTTCCAGTATGTCAATTAATTTATTATTGGCTATTCTAAAAATAAAAAAAAAATAGTAATTTTTTAGATCACATCTCAATTCTTTACGTTTAGGCCCAAAAGTTTCAGTCTCCTTTTGACAACATACTTTATTAAATGATTTTACCATATCAACTAGAATACAGTAGTCATGTGTATCATATTGAATAGTGTTGTACCAATCGGTAAAGAATTAAGAATATAATTTAAAATCGGTTAATCGGTGAAGAAATTAATCAAGATACCTCAACAGTTCAGAGGAAGATTTTTTTTTATTTCACGATGTTTAACCATATTGTATTCGTGTGACGCAGTTACGAATAAATACTAATAACATAAACACCTACTACTACTAAAATACTACTAAGCGTTGCCTCTTCATCCTCAAAAAACAAACTAGAACGAAAAAGGGATATCTCTCGATTTTATGCAATTCAAAATCGCCGCCATTACCTACGACTCGATTTCGTGAATGAGGCGTGTGCAGCGTTATCGCTTTGATAGTTGTGTGTCTGTATTCGTCATTCTTGACAAATGATGTTTTATTTTACGACAATAATTTCAATAATTATTTTTGTTTGAAAAAATCTTTTTTGTTTTAATTGTATTAGGTTTTAATAGAGTAGCTAAAACTGTAGTTTTATTTAAAGTGGTGATGACAGGTCACTACAATTATAATTCAAGCTGGCGAATTTATTGTTTATACTGATTAATTTATTTAATATTATGTTTCGAATTAATTTTATGTTCTTTTTGTTATTTTATAGTCATATAGATAGTATATAAATAATACATCCATAATATATAAATATATATAAATAATTACATCCTTTTTTTTCATTCATTCATACATACATTTTCGACACTCTTGTATATTTAATATTTTATCGTCCAAATATACGTAGATCTCTACAATGGCCATAGAGAGTGCCGAGCAATCAGGCTTATATATTTTGCATCTTTTGGCATTGGTTTTTTGGTGATTGAGCTAGGTTTTTGTGGCTCAATAGCCTCATTATTGATCATATCCACAGTATATTTTATTATACAGTGTTATATCTATATAATCATACAGTGTTATTTTTTTGTTCTTGGACCACGAGGCATATTATTATGCAGTGTTTAAGATCTCCTTTTACCGATTCTCGATTATGCTGATCTTTGGTATCTTCATCTAAGAGAGGAGCAATTAAATAAGCTTGAGCGTCTTCAAAATGTATGTATACGATTCATATTTGGTCTACGTAAATATGATAACATTTCCGATTTCTGAAAAAAGCTCAAGCTTCCTATCCAATATTCTGGTATTAAAAATTCCACAACATTCCATGTAATTTTATAGTGACTCATTAACAATTACCGCGTATCGGTTATGGAACGCCCTACTTGAATGTTAGGTATTCAAAAACGTTCCTTACTTTTAAAAAACGCTTAATACGCTTGTATGTATGTATGTAAGCATGTATATGTTACCGGAAATGTATAACATATTGTTTGAAAATCTATTTAATTCATAGATATCCTAGGAAATGTATAAATTTCCTCGGCATTGTATATAATTCCAATATCGTATCAGGAAATGTATAAAGTAAATGCTTTCTGTAATAAAACACGTTGTTAATAATATTTTTTTATTATAGCACTTATTGAGACAATCGGGTAACAGTCATACCGTAAAATAATAATAATATGTTCATATTATCTTACTAATTAACATTTCTAAAATCAACTATCTATTAACTCTTAACGTATCACAAAATCAAGTTATATTTATTCTTATAAAATCAAATTTTCATTTGGCAAGTAATCAGTCTGATAATTAATTATAAATGTCACAGTATAAAATTAAATCTTTATATTATAATATAATACTTTGTTCGTCCATATATTATTTTTGCAGGGTAAGCTCGAATGGCATTTGGAAGTGCATAATACTTTATTTTTAAAACACAGACATCTAGCTGTAGCACAGTTTTTCTTGCAAAGGCACTTCTTAAATCCCTGGCCGGTTCCAGTGGATTGCAAGTTGGCAACTAACCGTAGTGCAATCTCGGTACTCGGTACATCGTCTGCATCAAGAAGAACTTTTGGACACACATTAATCTGAGATCGAGCATATAATTGTTTTAAGATACCGTTCTTGGTACCAATCTGATAGAGTTCATCATCGGTTTTAGTCAAAACTACACCAATAATGTTACGTGCATCACCTCTTCCTCTATCAACCTCAGGAACTGCAATTCGTACTGAAGCGCCAACAGGTACAGGGGCCAACTTTTCACTCAATTTCAGCATTTTTTCGGCTTGTTGTTGTAGGTTTTTCTTAGCATTTTGACGATTATCTAGTACTTTTTCTTTTTTTGAACATATTGGACACAAAACTTTAGATCCAAATCCTTCATCGGGTGATTCTTCAGCAACTAGGAAATCAAGAGTCAATAGCGCAAAGAGCGTGGATTGTACATCCACATTCTCTACATGTACGAGCTCCTGTAGTTTCTTGTGTACAGACGCTGCATTGGAGGGTGCAATTTAGAGGTTGCGTGTTTGTTTCGCGTTGATCTAAAACGTCGTTAGAAACTTGGCTTACCTCAGCCTCTGTGTTCACCTTAGAGAGTTCATATGCAGAGACTTTGGGATCTTCCTTTTTGGTAAGGTCCTGTATGATTTTCTCCAAATCTTCTTCAGTTTCAACATTTTGCGTGAAATCATTGGGTAAACCAACTTTTACTTTACATTCAAAAAGAGCCTCGATACGAAAATTGCTTGATACCATCATGAAAAGCTCTGTTTTTCATCAGTTGGACAAATCTCAAACCCTCAGTCCAATGTGAATTATCATTATCTTGCATCCACGTGGTTAGCATATTTTCAATATCCTGATTCGCTCTTTCCACACTCCACTTACCATGAATAATTTTTAAAGTAGGCCAATATGTTTTTAAATTGTCAATAATTCGGTTTGAAAATTCTCTGCCGTTGTCAGACTGAAGTATTGCAGGAGCACCAAGTAGTGTAAATATGTCCAATAAAGTGTAAGCCACTTCCTCAGCTCGTTTTGTTTTAAGTGGCCGTAAAACAACAAATTTTGTTAAATTATCTTGATACACCATTATAAATTTGTTATCACATGCCGTCGGGCTGGGGCTGAAAATCTATCAGATCTACTTGGCACCTACAGTTAAACTCTGAGAATATAATAGGCTTCACAACAATGCCTTTTTATAATGTTTTTTTTGCTTTTGTTGATATGGTTCACAAAGTTCAAGATACGTTTCAATATCCTTACGTGTTATGTTTTTGTAGTGACTCCATACCTCTTTCATCATGCGATCTCTTCCGCCGTGACCAATTCGAATATGTAATATGTCGAATAACTCGCATGCGCAATAAATAATAGTGCTTGTAGTTTCTTTAATAGGAAAAATAAGCTTACTGTTCTGGTCAATGGTAAGCACGTCGTATCGCCGCAATAACCAATAATCACGAGAAGTCTTTCTAGCAGTTGTTTTTGCCGAAGAAACTTCTTCAATTAACTCTTTATAGCGTTCATCTTCAATAAAAGCAGCAATTTTAGCGTTTGTTAATTTTCTTAATGACGCCAAAGTCCTATAAAATCGCTCTTTCATAAGCGCGATGCGTGATTCGGCAGCCATTTTTGAACAATAGCGACGTAGCGTGCGTACGCACTGACAGTTTACAAGGCACTGCGCGATCGCCGGATCAGGCGAAGCAATACCTCTGGTCCCGCGTACCTACCAATATCTTAAATGTTTTACATTTCCGATTGCTATTTAGGAAATGTATAGATTTCCTAGGAATTGTCTACAATGACGGATTACATACATTTCCGTTAACATATACATACATACATATATATATATATATATATAAAATATATATATATATATATATATATATATATATATATATATATATATATATATATATATATATATATATATATATATATAATATATATATATATATATATATATATATATATATATATATATATATATATATATATATATATATATATATATATATATATATAATAATTTTATTCAAAATAAGAAGTACATGCTTCATTTTTTGAACATCAAATATTTTACCGCCAGTTCACTAAAGTGAATGCCTCAGAACTGAGAAGGATCGGAGTAAGAAACTCAGCGGGCCTTTTTTTAAAATCAATTTTAAATATCATTAGGCTCAAACTTAGCGCACCTGTAACTCGAATGCATCGAATCCGTTGATCCCAGAAAACGTATATCACGATTTAAAAAAGTTGTCAATAGACGTTTGTGTATTAGAGTCTTCTTTATTTGTGTATTGATTGCACGTCCTCTTATGCCGTAATGGTGTAGCTTCATGACCAATATTGAGTGCTGTGCACAAAGGCTTTGGACAAATCACAGAATATGCCAAGGGCGTCCTGTGATCCCTCCCAAGCCTCATATATACTCTATACGCGTATTGGCAGGGTGCGTAGTACTAGGTGACGGTATTATAAACGCTCGCAGCGCTCATGGTGGCCAAAAGTAGAAAAAATGTAGGCTTTATCACTTATTAATGTCAAAGCAATCTGTTCGACTTATCGTTTTACTAAGTTATTAAAAATGAGTCACAGCTGCAGTTGTTCTACAATGCAACAAATACATTTACATGTAATAGATATATTTATAGCGAAGTATGTGATGAAATACAAACAGAAATAGGCAACTCAACTATTTATATAAAAAATTACGATAAAATGAAGAACAAAATATGTAATACCCCTAAAAAAACATACACAGATGTGGCGACTTCAACAAAAAAAAAAAATTTTACTGGGTTTTCATCTATCTGTAATGATGAGCAACTTATAGATCTTGCAGGTGTAACATTCAACAATTTCCAATTATTATTAAAAACATTAGCAACCAATCACAAATACAGTATTAATATTATAGTTTTTTTTATTTTAATTACTTTTTTTTTTTAAATCACATTTCGTTTCGTTCACGTTTTGATATTATAATAATCATTTATTTAGAAAATAAATTATTATAATAATATCAAAACTAGGTAACTACTATACTAACTACCATTAAATTTGCTTTGTTTCCTTCTTTTTCAGTAAAACTGCAACTAAAAAAATTAGTACACAAATTCTGATATAACCAAAATAAAACTCAATTTTGAATAGAGATTACTTACCTCTCTCAATTTGAATAACCAGAAATGATTTATCGACACTTTTTCCACCCAAATCACAGTAATTAAGTAATATAAATGAATTTGGAAGTATTTTACGAATATTTTCAAACAATCCCGCCATCATATGTCAAAGCGTCAGAGCCCACAAATTTGCGTACGTTGGGTGGCGCTGTAGTCGTGCACGGTGCCAATACCAGCATCGGTAGTTGAGCGACCTTTAGTTTTTCAAAAATCTTACCAAACTAGGGTAGTATAGATAAGGGTCGAAAATTATTGGGATCAGATGTACTATCCGATTTAAATATAGGTATGACTACAAAATTTTTGATTAGGTCAGGAAACACACCATACACTATACAATTACTAGGATCCGCCACATGCTGTGCACGGCGGGTGGAGCTGAGCGACGATATGTTGCGCAATGTGATTAAAAAAAACTAAGAGATACTTAACAACAACAACAACTTTGAAGAGTCATTTTACTCTTTAAAAGTGACATTTATAAAAATACAAAAAATAGCAAATAAATAAAAAATATCGAACAACATTATTTTTTTTCGTACTATGAGAAACTTTAAAAAAAGTTTTCTTTCATGTTGAATATTGCACGAGTAACGCAATTACACTCGTTCGTTTGAGTGCCACGAATTATCAATAAAATTGGAACTTTTTTAGCTCTCTTGACCGACATTGTAGATGTAGTTTTGCTTCCACCAGACCAATGCTTCCAATACTTTCTGCCTACGAATTCGGAATTCGCGACAAATCAAAATCAAGGAAAAATCCGCGAAACGTTGCGGAAGTACTCTTGCCAGCGACTGCACCGTGAACATTTGCGATGTCCTCGAGCTGCGACATGAATTGCACAAGTAGGTGCCAATTTGGATTTTGTCCTTCAGTTCTTGTCTTTGACATTTCGGGCAAACAATCAAATTGAGCTTACTAAGGTCTTGAACGAATTTGCTCTTAAATCTCTCCATTGCTTGTTATGTGGGATGTACTGCATCTGCGTTTCGGGTGCGTTCCCCTAGTCCACTTTGTCGACACTGTCGTGGCATAACTCGGTGTATTCAGTTTGTAAGCAAATAATAATTAATTAATTTAAATGAATTCAGAAACAGCGCTTGCTGTCTACTCACCATGTTAAAAGTAAGAAGAACTTAAAATTAAACTTATTGTGATAAAAGACGTCACGCTTTAATTGATTCGAATGAAATAGTTAGCAGTCAGAAAATTTAATAGTAATGTGCTATTTTTTTATGATTTCTAATTAATAATAAAAAATAAATAAATAATGACAAAGTGAGCAGAAAAAATAAAACTTAAGCTATATACGTTGAAGTTCGAAATTTTCTGTTGTGTCCGCCCATGTGGATAGAACTCCAGTATTTGAATCGAAAATAAAATTGTATGGAAACGAAGCACTCGTCGTCTATCGCTCGAGTCTGGTTACAAGAATTCGGATGAAGAAAATAATCAATATAAAAATAATTTTATAATTTACTTAATAGGTTTTTAAATTCAAATAAAATATAAAAGTTATACACTTTTTCTTGTTAATTGTTTCAAAGTTTTTGCAATTGCAGTGTTGCACACTGACGGTTGACCACTTGTAACACTGACAACTTTGTTGTTGATGTCAAAAGATTTGAAACTTTTTTAAATTTGGTGTTGCGATTATTTGTGTTTTGCTCTTTTATCGGTTAATTTATTTTTTCTGACTCTAGTGTATTATTCGGACTTTAATAGTGCTGCTTCTCTCATTACATGACTATCCTAAGTAATCGTTATATTCTCTAAGAGCCGCTGTCGTATTTTTGAACAAGCAATTCCAGCTTTGAATGCATCATGTATAAACTCATTTTGGTTCTGCACAGCTGAAACACTTAAAATTACAGTCATGAGCTGATTGTTTAAGTATATGCAAATATTCATTAATGAACTCTACAGATTGCTGTTTACGACATGCCAAGACATAACGTTCATGTATCTCATTTCTCGGTTTTATATATATTTTATCAAGTTGTTCAAGAGCAGCGTCGTATCTTAAACAGTCTTGAATATTGCCCTATATAGAAGGTGCCAAATGGTTTATTAATAAAATAAAAAGTCTAATAAAACCAGCTTTACGCTGTATCCCGCACACAGCAGGGTAAGCAGAGGGAACCTAGTGTTAAAACACTCCGTTCCCCTCGAATTCTAGAAGCATTGCCTATTAAGTTGCGAAACTCAACGCCGTTCTTTGACACTAGAGCGAAGAAATGAAAATATAAATGTCACATCATTTTGCCGCTGCGCAAAATTAGAAAAAGTATACCGGCAATATGTCCATCACAAATGAGACGATGTAGTAGTAGGTTCTAAATCAAATCGATCCGGCCGGAGTTAGCGCGACATTTTACTTGAGGAAGCGACCGGGATGTTGCTTGATGAAAGATTCTTGATGAATTTTCTCAGATATACTCATTGTTTTATTTGGTAACCGTTAATAGATGTATTTGAATAAAAAGAAACCAATGACAAAACCAAAATTATTGGTTTTATTCAAATATATTTTTACATAGTCTAATTTGTAATGATAGATACAAATACATTTTTTAAAATTTTGATACTTTACTACAATAGATGAGGTTTTATTTCATGACAACGTTCCACAGCCTAACTCTATGGGACACATTTTGACCATTTATTAAAAAACTACAATTATATATTAGGACCTTGAATAAGTTCTCGCTGTTTTTTGAAAGATGGCGTTGCATCACTCTGTGCATGGAATTTCGTACGGTAACGAAGTAACCTCAAATTATAGTAGAATAGTGTTTACTACAGTGTCAACTACATATTTATTTTCCCTTTGTGAAAATGTGTACTTTTGTGCCAAATAAAGTGTTTTTGCGGGGAATTTTATTGCACTGCTTT
>DWLH01002672.1:0-10483 GCA_018249795.1 Heliconius telesiphe telesiphe | reverse complement strand
TTTGCCTCGACACCAGAGCGAAGAAAATGGAAATATAAATTTAAGTAAATATTTCATCTCCTCGAGTGGGGATCGAACCCACAACCAGTCGATCTTACAGTCACACCCTGTGCCACTGCGCCACGACTGGCCTCAATAACATCTAAGCATTGCAATAATTTCATTTGTGATTTACAACATTTATTTTATTCGACTATAAGCTTTTAAGCGTGGCTCCGTCTCCCCCGCTGTTAAAAGGAAATAACTAAGAGTTGTATATAAATTGCATAAAAAAACCGGGTTAAGTGCGAGTCGAACTCACCCACTACTTCTTTAAGAGTTATAAGGCTTCCGTAAGAGTTTCAGGATAGTCAACAGGAAATACAAGTAATAAAAGTTGACAAACTTAAATTTGCAGACATTTGTACTCATTTTAAATGAAATTAACTACAAAAATAAGTTTGTAATGAGTTTTATTCTATGAAATAGCTATTTCAGTTTTTGTATTTTCCACTTTACAATACAAAATTGTAAGTTCTCATTCTGTGCTAGATGTCATAACTGTGGGCCCACGGGAAGTACCTTACATGTTTTGATTACGTAATTCAATTTCAATTTCATACAAAATGTTGCAAAATCGATGCATAAATCGTATGCTCGTATCTTTTGATTGCTTTGACTTAGGGACTTGATTTTTTGACTTGTACTTCCGGGGCCCATAGACCTGAAAATTCAGCTTGATACCTCCAAACCATCTCTAAATAAATGGCCTTGAAAGACGGACAGGTAGACAACAAAGTGATCCTATAAGGGTTTCGTGTTCACCTTTTGACCTAAAAACACTTTAGCATTATAATTAAAAATTAAATTAAATTAGCTTCACGCTTTATCCCGCACACAGCAGGGTATGCAGAGGGAACCTAGTGTTAAGACACTCCGTTCCCCACTTTCTGCCGAATTCTGGAGGCATTGCGTGTTGAGTGGCAGAACTCAACGCCGCGCTTAACCTCGACACCAAAGCGATGAAATGGAAATATAAATTTAAGTAAATATTTCATCTCCTCGAGTGGGGATCGAACCCACAACCAGTCGGTTTTGCAGTCACACCTCGTGCCGCTGCGCCACGACCGGCCTCATTATATAATTATAAGCATTATAATATAAATAGATTTAAACTTCATATTTGTTTCAAATTGCTCGAAACAATTAATAATGCATTAAAAATTTTATTTATGTTCTTATCAAAATTATGACAGTTCAGTTTAATTTTATCTTAAAATTGCCGCACAATATCTCATGAATATCTTTTATTTCTAGAGCTTTCTTATTTTTTTTTTTTTTTCTCGAATAGGAAGTGGTTGAGTTTGTTATTGCGTTAACTTTTTTAAACTGTAAATAATAATAAAAAAATAAGTGACCTTATAAATTTGTTACTTGTTAAAACTTAACATGAGTTTTATTTACGATTTAAATATATTTTTTTAATAAATTCTTAGTAGCATATTATAGTAATTTTATTTTATCTTTATGTACTGCTTATTAATATCTGTTAAAATTTATTTATAATTGAATTATATAATATTTTTTTAAATTTAAAGTTTAAAATGAAGAAATTTCGAGTAATTTTCTCTTAACTAACATATAGAAGTCCAGTAGTTTCGTCAGTGCGTTGTCTGTCAGTCACCTAAAAATGGAACGTTATGTATAAATAGTAATATAGTTATTGTAATTTCAGTTTCTTATTAAACACAATATGAATCTTATTATTTACTATGATAAATCAATTCTATTTATTAATAAATAAAGATTATTCTATCCATTGTGCCACAGTGGTGCACTATTGAACGCCATGACTGTAGGGTCAAATCCTATTTTGTGGATCGTACTATTTATAATGCTTTTCCACAAACTTAGACAGAACACAGTGTTAAGTTACACATTCAATTACTTTCAAACGACCCATAGTGTCTTACTACTACTACTACATAAAATATTAAGTATGTAGTTGTACGAGTATAGATAGCAAAAACATCTCGCATTGTACCGTACGTAACTTGTTACCAGCCTCCCGTAGTAAGGCTTCTTATTCTCCAGTGCCTCAGAGACTATAAGCTCCTGATCTTGGTTTTAATCTTAAATTTCATTAGAATCCTAATTGTCAACGAGAATAGATCGGTCAATGTAATTCCTTTAAAACGATAGAAATAGACTTGTCTTTATTATGATAATATCTTCGGATAGTTTTTTTTTCTTTTTTTTCTGTGTAGGCAGGGTAGGCAGAGGATACTTAGTGGTATGAGACGCCGTTTCAAACTTTCTGCGCAATTCTGGATGCATTGCGTGTTGAGTGGCAGAACTCAACGCCGCGCTTTCCCTCCACACCAGAGCGAAGAAATGGAAATATAAATTTCAGTCAATATTTCATCTCCTCGAGTGGGGATCGAACCCACAACCAGTCAGTTTTACAGTCACACTTTGTGCCCCTGCGCCACGACTGGCCTCTATCTTCGGATAGTTAGAAATTTATATATAATATTTTTTTACCCCACCACCCCTCCACACGCAACGCCTCAAAAATTTGGTGGAGAGTGGTGAAAAGAATGTCTTAACACTAGGTTCCCTCTGCCTGCCCTGCTGTGTGCGGGATACAACGTGAAGCTGATTTAATTTAATTTTATTTAAAATATCTTTTAGATATCGTAACATTGTTTGATAATTGATAATAATAAGTTAATGTGTACATTACGGAAAGTAAAATCTTTACAAGCACATATGAATTTAAACGTACCGGGACTCAAACCCGCGTCTCTTAGAACTCGTCCAAACACTCTAGCCAATTAAGCCATATGATCTAATCGAGATACGTCGAAATTTTTATACCCTTACAGATAATATAAATGGATACAATATGTACATACATATATGTATATATACTAAACACGATGAAATACCGCATCACGTTCTTTTTTTTTTTTAATATTAATAAGAAATATTAATTTAAATATAAATAGATAGATGAGTTAAAAAAATCAACAAATACATTCAACGTTGTATTTATAAAGTTCCGTATATATTTTATATGAAAATAAAATATGCACCACAGATATGGTAAAATTTATTTAGTTGTCCAAAGCTCGCAACATGCTCAATCAATGTAGCTTTTAAATATGCTTTACACTTCCGCTTTTGAGCTTTAGACCGGTATTTATTTTTGTATAAACTTTTAAAATTATTTGTTTCATATATTATAATGTTTTTATTTTATAGTAGAGTGCAAATAAAGGCCGTCGCACAACGTGACGGCTGCGTGATCGATTCCCGCTCGGTGAAATGACATATTTTAAATATTTCTTAACATGCTAATAAAGTCATTGTAGTCTTGTGGTAGAGATGTTGATGTATGTCTGAAGAAGTGACGGTTGCGGGTTCGATTCCGATCGGGGGTATAAATTATTTTCATTTCCTCGCTCTGGTGACAAAACGAAGCGTGGCGTTGACCACCTGTCGTTGGAGTAGTATATTAAACATAATATCTTCATGAAGAAGCTTTAGCGGTGTCTAAAGATATATTTAGTACAATGTTATATAAACAAATTTTCAAGCTCATATTCTTTATATTTGCATTATAAAATAATACAATATCTAATAGCTACCTATAATACTATATGAAATATAACCTTTTATTATAATATTATAAATTAAAAAGAGCTTTAGAACCCTTGCACAGATAGAGCGTTTGTATAGAAAACGAGAGTGGTCACAAGGACGACCGGTCTACTCGTAGCTCCTCTGTTTAATACTCAGTGAAACTATATATAAATAGTGGATTATGTTTTTTAATACCGCTAATATAATTTGTACATTAGGATTTATTTAAATATGTGTTTATATATATATGTATGTATAAGAACAGAAAAATATTGAAACGTATAAAAAAGTACTTAGTTGGATTCGAACCTGAGCCTCTTCAATTGGAGGAATTGAGCCACCTACTTCGCTTATATGGGAAAGATAAAAAAAAATAGGAAAATACCATATTTATTTCTTAGAATAACTAGTAAGTCTCGGTCTACAGTGCAATTTGAAATCAAAATTAGTTACAACACAATTTACTTATACTCGTATAATTAGTAATATTATTAACATTACCCAATTCTCAAATACTTTCAAATAATTGGGCAATGTTAATAATAACACATCTCAAACGAATGACGATATAATTTCTACAACACGGTGATTTTGAAACATGTTAGAAGTAAAGGTATTTATCATTAAATTAAGCAGCTTCACACTTTTCCCGTATTGTAGGGTAGGAAGAAGGATAAAGATGTGGTTTGTCAAAAATAAACGTTGTGGTTTGTCCAGATCGAAGAAATTAAAACAATTTATGAATCGGAATCGAACCAACGAAATCGCGTGGACAGTGCTGTACCGCTGCTCCACGACGGTGTCTAAGCCATTTTTGCAGCATTGCCTTACCAGACCAAGAAAATGGATTGATCCCACAATCTTCGCGTTTACCGTCATACCCTTGTACCACCGGACCACGACGGCCTCAACGCCATTTTACACAAAAAAAAAACACTAAGACCTAATAAAATAAATTATCCTACAGGAAAAATGTTTAGTACGTGATCTTTCTTTTGTAATATTACCCTGCACGCTGCAGGACTTAGAAAGCTGCTCTATTGATAAGCTACGGGGATGAAACTGAGAGTGTCCGCAAGGACGCCTAGTCCATCCTATCTGACGCGTGGTGCAAGTATAGACATTTTAGTTTTTTTGGCACCACTCTGCATCCCACATATAAGGATATAGGAGGGTAGGCGGAGGGAACCTAGTGTTAAGACATGAAGTGTCTACTCTTTCCTACTTAGCTGACTAATTATATCAAACATATTATTAACTATAGACTCACGCTTTTTTACCACATTGCAGAAGATTCTACTTTTCTTCTGGATTCGAGACATTTGGTTGATATAGACAAAGATTTTGCATAATTTTATTTATTTTAGCTTTACGCCAGGGATACTGGAAACACAGTGTCAAGTGAAAGTCAAGATACTCTATTTTCATTAAGAGTAAATAAGTAAGTGCTGAAGTGCCGTTCACCACTTACCGAAGAATTTTTTAGGCTTTGCGTGTAGAGTGGAGGCCCCCTCCACGCTCGATATACTCGTAGATTTCGTATAACTTCATTACTCAAACCAAAACGTATGTGTTTGATTTGTTAGCTTCACGCTGTATGCTGTATGCTGCTGTAAGAGTAGCAGAGGGTACCTTGGAATCTAGTGTTAAGACACTCTGTTCCCATTCCTTTCCCCATTACCCACCATATTGAAAAAATGTTAAGAAAAGAAAAAAGAAATGAAAATAATAAATATTTCATTTCCTCCAGTGGAAGTGGAACCTACAGCCTGTCGCGTTTACAGCCGCAGTTCAGTCGTGGCGAAAGAGGCTAGCCACACATACTATGATATAAATACGTACCTACTATAACTTCATATTTAGTTACGAAATAAAACATTTTCCTGTTATTTAAATTCAATAAACTCTACTCTAAATAATAAATAAGTTATCAATTTAAATTTAAAACTATAAATTAAAAGTATTCAAAAGGACATTCCGCAGGTATGTAGATAGTGCAGGTAAAAACCGGTCAGTAAGTAAATCGTCTACCGACAGGCTTGTTCAATGTTCATTATATTCATATAATGAAATATCTATTATGTTACTTATGTGTTTCATATTATAATATGTTTATAGCAGCTTCACGCTGTATCCCGCATATAGGAGACTAGACTGAGAAATCAAATAGTGATAAGACACTCTGTTTTTTACTTTCCTCCGATTTTTAAAGACATTGCGTGTTGAGTGGAAGAACTTCTAGAAAATCTCCTAGAGCGAAAATAAAAAAAAAAGCAGGTTCACGATGTATCCCGCATACAGCAGGGTAGGCAGAGGGAACCTAGTGTTAAGACACTCCGTCTTCCACTTTCCGCCGAGTTCTGGAGGAGACACCAGAGCGAAAAAATTAAAATATAAATGTAAATATAATCATGCCTAAAGTGGGGAATTGAATCCACAACGATTGTTTAGTGTTAGACGTTGTTCCACTGTGCCTCGACAGCCTCCAGCCTCTATTGTACGTTAAATGTACGTTGCTTAAAATACACCACTACAGCGCATCAAGTAGGTTACCCACAATCTGTCAAATGGTTGTAAGTTGACTTACATACGGGGAAAAATTATTAAAAAAAAAATTTAAAGCACTGTATTTTTTGCTATACTCTGCAAAAGAAGCGCGATATTTCGATTCCAATACTCAACATATGACGTCACGATATTGAGCGGAAAATGATGTGAGTATTTTAAGACTAGGTCCACTCTGCCTACCTAAGAAAATGGATAGTTTTAAATCGAATCTTAGCGCCTGACTATAAACGCTAAGGTTGTGAGTTTGATTCCCATTCTTGGTATTGAAATATTTTCATTTCTTCGCTTTGGAAACATTACATAGCGCGTTGTTAAGTTCAAAACTTGGACAAAAAATTTAAAACACCAGCCACTCCATCTTAAATTTTATCAGCAGATTCTCTCTACACGAGTACCTACTACAAAAAATGTGAAAAGGAGATCCAGGAAAAATATAGCATTCACAAGCAAAAAAAAAATATCTGATATATTTTTAATACTACTTTAAAAAAAAACATCGTTATTAAACTTACCTTCTTTTCGGGTAAAAAGTAATATTTGTCTTAAAAATGAACTAAACAAATAGATTGACAAGTAAGTAAACTTACGAAGGATGCTTTTTACTTGGATCGTGAAGTGTCAGTAAGGTGTGAAACTTCGAGTTGCAACAGCCGATGGAAAATCAACAGCGTTTGTAGATTATGTAGCTTCCCGCTGTATCCCACATATAGCACGGTGGCAGAGCGCAGCTAGTATGAGACACTGGGTTCCCAACTTTTCGAGACATTGTTTATTGAGTAGCGTAAGCTAACGCACCGACATTAAGTTCCGTACCTACTTTAAATGTTGTCTTTTTAACACAATGAGAAAAATTCATTCCTAGAAGTGAGAATCGAACTTATAGGAATCATATTTAAAGTCTGAAGCTGTGCATCTGCGCCACGACGGTTTTTTTCCTTACAGCGTTTGTAGATGTTGTTGCTGTCAAATATTATTTTTGCAATAGTTATCCTTTTGAAAATATGGAAATACAATATGGTGAATTTCCATAGCCATATACGAGCAACTCTCTTAGCTCGGTCTGAGGGCTAAGATTAAAACATTAAATTTTTATATTATTATTCAATAAAGAAAGTTTACTAACGTGTCTTGAAATATAAGAATAAAAGAAACCGCTTGAAAAACATTTTTTACATCATACAGAACTTACAACAGCTAATCCTCAATCATATTACTATTGATTTATCTTACATACGTACATTTCGGTCTGGTAGCACACAGACCCTGTCTTTTCTATGAAAACCTTTCTATCGTAAGAATCTTTCTATTTATTATAGAATTGATTATAGATTTTTGTGGTTAGTAAAATATAATGTCACGTTTTATCTCTAACACTTACTTATTTAGAAAAATCTACATTACTAACCGACTTCAAAAAAGAGGCTATCCATTAAATATCCATATAAAAAATATTCCCCGTGTAAAATTTCAAACACACAGTTATCTCCATAGGTAATATTAAACAAAAAATCTAAATCGATTATCATATTTTTTTACAATTGCTTCTATGACTTGGACCAAATATCTGGACGCGTCTCGCTTTCTTTCAACTTTTTATCTTCTTGCCGTGAACACACCAGTTCACATGCTTATTAGAATATTTACACTTACCGTGCCTTTTTAACTAAGTCAAATATTAAAAAACATTTATTTTTTTACCTAGCGAGACTCAAACGCATCTCTTGAATCCGGATACCGCTAAGTTCCAAATTTTTATATACAACTATCTTTGCTTGCTTAATCTTACTGTTATATTATAGCTAAATTAGACAGAATTATAGTCTATGTGTTATTCCGAAATATAAACTATATATTACTGTAAAAATTCTGATGTATGAACAGTATGTTATTGTAAAGTTCCATCCAAATCCGTTCCGTAGGTTTTACGTGAAAGTGGAACAAACATCCATCCTCACAAACTTTCTCATTTATAATATTAGTATGATATCTATTAAAAAATATTTTTATATGTTTTTATTCTTAGTGTGGATCCGTTTCGTACGCACCGCCCAATTTACGAGACATTGTGTGTTGAGTTGCGGAACTCAACGCCGCGCTTTGTCTTGTTACCAGAGCGAAGCAATGAAAATGAACAACCCACAAAAATGTAAAATTTATAAATGTTAAAATTTTTAATCTAGCCATTTTGTAAAAACTTTATGAATTTTAATTAGATTAATTGACGTGTTAATGTTTTATGAGCAGAAGTGTTTCGACGGTATTGTTGCTTAAAGACTGTTATTATGTTAACTGTTTTTTTTATTGCGTTTTTTTTTCGATTCTCTAAATGTTGACGGTGTAGGTGTTCTTTAGAACGTTTTATGGATTTAAATCTTGTAATCTGTCAAAGTGGAGAATGAAGGTTTTATTACATTCTCTTTGTCTGTATTATATAATAAAAAGTAAAATGTATGATTTTTTATGGAAAAAACAAGGCAAACGAGCGTATGGGTCACCTTATGGTAAGTGATTACCGCCAAACCAGAGGAGCTACAGGTACGTTGCCGGCCTTTTAGTTGGAAGTAGGTGCTTTTTTTAAGGTATTTAAGGTACCTAGTATATGATATATTCATATTTTGCCTAGTCTGCTTAAAACAAAAAGTTAGGGGCTGTGTCACGTGACAATACACAGATACACTCTATATTCTTCGTATTGACTATGAATATATGTATATTATGAGGACATCGCGGCGCAGCGGCACAGGGCCTGACTGTAAACGCGACGATTATGGGTCCGATTCCTATTGAGGGGATAAATTATTTTTTTCCCTCAGAAGGAATTTTCATTGCAATTTCGCTCCTGTAAAAAATAAAAAACTTGAATCAGCCTAAGTAAGCTGTATGTTTATTTTTTCTTACTTAGGTTGAACTTGTGACTACTGGAGTAATAATATAAGTGAGCCATAAGTATATTATTACTCCAGTATTTAATATACAGAGTATACAGAGTATTTAACCCATTAAACTATATTTTTGAATCGTTTGTTTGGCAGTCAACTAGAACTGAATGTGCTTTATGATATAATTAAAATAATTAAAGAAAAATAAAAGATATGCATGTAGCTTCTAATTAGTGCACGTGGCTAGTTTGTTTAAATGTATAAAATCAATTATTAAATAAAATAATATCTTGATTTAGCAATATATTTGTAGGATTTTGTATTCATTAGTTTACAACTTCAAATTCACTTTAAAAAATATCAGTGTGGTAAACGTTAATAGGATATATAAAAAGCTTAGATTTCAAGGGAATCAAAATTCATAGGTTACTTCCAGTTGACCTAGAATTGTAAAAATTTTGGCTAGCTAGCATCTACAGGTAGTACTCGTTCAGAGAAAATCTGAAAACTATACATTTGTGGTTAAAATAATAGCCTTAAAAAGGGGGCAAAATTTGGTATTAAAGCAGTTCAAGTAAGGTATCAAATGAAAGGGCTCTGGCTAAGCTAAACCTGAATTTCAGAAAAGCTCAAGCCCTCCAATTTTTTTATGTAACTCTCAGTGGCCGACTCGCCCTTGTCCGGTTTTTTAGCTTCACGCTGCATTCCGCATATAGTGGAGTAGTTAAGACACTTCGTTCTACACGCACCGTTCAATTTTTGAGACATTGTGTGTTGAATCGCGGAACTTAACGTCGCGCTGTGTTTTATCACTTGGGCAAGAAAACGAGAATAATTCATACCTCATTGTGCTCTTTCACTTGTGAAAGCACTGTAAAATTAGCAGAATGGATTATTTAAAAAAAAAAACTCTTTACGCGCCTTACAGTTGCTTAATATTAAATAAAAATATTATTTAAATTTAATTCATATTGGTGTCAAACATAATTTTAAATTAATATATTTTAAAATATAAAATATATTTAAAAAAAGATTATCCAGTTAAAAAACCTACATGCATACATATATATAAAACTCTTCTGTTATTGAGTGATTGACAAAAAGAGACAGCATAAAAAACGAGGCAGCGTAGAACTCCGAAACTTAGAGTGTCCTTGGGGAATTTAGGGGACCACTAATAGAGAATTTCCCAAAACTAGTAGGGGAATAGGAATAAAAAGTGATAAATAATAAAAGACCACGCAAACTAAATTGTGAGCTCAAATTAGTTTTATTTATAATCTAGTAAATACATTTATTACTGCGAAACGAATAGCTCTACAATGTCCACAGCACGTCCCGGCCTACCCGGCATACCTGCCACGTCTCCACCCCCACACACAACGCACGCAATCTAAGATTTATCAGAT
>DWLH01002671.1:0-10484 GCA_018249795.1 Heliconius telesiphe telesiphe | reverse complement strand
GTCGAGTCTGCCCATGCGTGTTGCCATTGCTGGCGACGTGACTCTACCACACGTACTTTAGTCGCCTCTTACGACACCACCAGTACCAGGATGATCCTATTCTAGGCCGGGATCACACGGCACGAATTAAACAGTATATTTAATTTAAATTTATGGTATTATTGTTAATGTGTTTTCTATAATTTGGTATTCATCCTTATCAAAATAAATATAATAATCAGCTTTAGCATTTCACCTAGATTAAAATTATATTTTACTATACATCATTCTAGTAAATACTTAAGGAGATATCACTGATTCAAAATGAGCTAGCCTCCGAGCCGCATGGTTTTGTAAATTTTCATATATTTTGGATCTACTGTTAATTTTTATGTGGTTATTTGCTGTTTATTATTAATTTATATTTTTCTTTGGTTCTTCGTTTATTCGAGTAGTAGATTGGTTAGAATTTTTTTATTTCTTGGTGTGGTGTAAGTTTCGGCTCTGGGCGGCATCGGCATAATATTATTTAAGTATTGAGGAAAGAATGGTTGGTAATTTCAGTTCGGTTATCTATACCGTTGTTATACACTTAATGCATCGTAATTTTATTTTTTTGGAATTTTAATTGATATTTCTCGCAACAATTATCGTATTTAATGTAGAAGAGGTTAGTTATTTCATTTAGTATCTATGTATGTGTGCACGGAAAACGTGTAAAAACGTTTTTCCCGGATTATTCAGTATCCCGTGGAAATTCGGGGATAAATAATAGCCTTTTTGTTGCTCCAGAACCTCCGCTATCGATCACTGAAATTTCTACTTTTTTTTATATTTGAGTAAAGTAAAGTTACAAAAAACCATGTATTGTAACGAGCATATTGTAATCCTTTAAAAAAATTAAATAAACTGCGACAGCATCTATCTTCGCATCGCATTATCTATTTTTTAATGTATTATTATTGTATAGATTATTAGATTACTATAGAATACGTGTTATTTTTAATTTAAATACTTCTAAACATTTATTTAACGTTGATAATATTAATAATATAGCTGGTTTTGTTTAGTTTTTTTTATTAATATTTTTCTTTGGTTACGTTTACTCTTTATTTTTGTTCATTTTAATTAGTTACATATTTTTTCTAATAATAAGAATTTTCCCTACTTATTATTCTCTTTCGGCTTATTTTGATTATTGAAGCTTATATTTTCTTACCAATCCTATTGAAAACTGAAAAAAAAATCGTAAATATATTTAATAAACATTCGTATAGTTCAAGCGGGCGAAGCCGGGTCCGCTAGTAATATAATATTCCAGATAATAAGTTCTTTGATTTTCACGATTATTACACATTTAGAATGAAACTATTTTAACCGGATTAATCGCGTATATTTTGTATTATACATTTTTGGAAACCCGACGTTTCGAACACTTTGCAGTAGTCGGTGGTCACGGGTAGACTGAGGTGGCGTTCGTCTGTTAGTTGACATAATTACTATATGAAACTACCGCCAACGATTTCTTAATTTCCTCGCGTACTGCCCTGGATTCTTGCAGAATAAGCTAACTGTATCTTGCCCTCTGGTATGGTCGGTTTGAGACTTCAAAGATTTTATAAGTGGGTCCCAGGTGGTAGAAGGTTCCAGCCATCCTCTCTATTAAAATTAGGATGGTTTTGTATTTCAATAGCCTCGCGGATCATTTTAGGAATATATATTTTTTCCTTAGCGAGGATTACGAGTTTATCAAACTATATATAGTGTTTATGTTGCTAGGTTTATCCACAGTGTGCTCACACACAGCTGACTGTGATACATGCCCATTCTTGATATCGGAGATGTGTCCCTTCACCCTAACCCCGATGCTTCTCTTTGTTTGGCCGATGTATGATAAGCCACAGTCACAATCTAGTTTGTATACACCTGCACACTGTAAAGGAATGTTACTTTTCACTGGTCTTAAGAATTGGCTCACTTTCTTGTTAGGCTTGAATATAGTTTTTATGGAAGCTCTTCTTAAGATGTTGCCAATCCTGTCTGTAACCCCCTTCACATATGGTAGAAGTGCCGGCTCTCTCTCTACTGAGGGTGGCTTGTTGGTCTTTTGTTGCAAAGTGTTCAAAACGTCGAGTTTCCAAAAATGTATAATACAAAATATACACGATTAATCCAGTTAAAATAGTTTCATTTAAAATAATATTCCAGTTTTCTATAAGACAGCCACCCTATAGTCGATGGATGGATGCAGACGGTTCGATGCCATTGTCTTTATTTGACGTGATCCGTAACAGTACAAGCGTGTATTATCTATAGCGATAGCCACTGAATCATTCATGAGATTCGTGTAACATGAAAGGCTATTTAATGTTTAATGCACTAATGGCTCCCTATGACTCTACTTGGATTTGATTCCAGATCTTTTAGAATGATGATACATTTCTTTGGAGACGTGCTTTGAAGATTTAGAAGGATAATATATTTGCGGCGTTGAGTTCCGCCACTCAACACGCAATGCCTCCAGAACTGCGCGGAAAGTGGGAAACGGAGTGTCTTAACACTATGTTCCCTCTGCCGTAAATGCTGCATGCATGCCGTAAATATCCTAAACAGAACCCTAGAAAGGAACTTAAAGACACTATTATCTTTTGCAATGAATTACGTCCCAGCTGTGCCACGACATAATCATAGCAATTACAGTCGGACGCTGCTTCACTCCACCACGACTTAATTTTTTTTGTGGAGGGAACCTAGGAGGATTAGGATTTTCCGTTTTATTTTCACTTTGCCTCGTTACTAGAGCAAGTTAATAAAATTTTTAAGTACGTTATACCTCCAAGTGGCAATCGAACTCACAACCGTCGCTTTTACAATCACGCAAGTTTACTGGCTGCACCATGATAGTCTTAAATAGTAATTATTAATAACATTTATATAAAATTTATTAACTACTTCATCAATTTAAGTGCATTTTTTTTATAATATTTTCAATGGCTGCTTGAGTTAGAGTTGAAAGCTCTCGATTACTTTCGTAGTTATGATTTATCGCCTCCAAAGACTATTGGCGTGAGAAAGTTTTACTCGAGTGCTTAACGATTTGTACTATAATAGAGTGTTAAATGTATCAATATAAGTAATAAAATATAAAGTGACTAAAACTTTAAAATAATAATAAAATAAATATGTGTTGGGACCGACGTTTCGCAGAGCCACGAATGTGATACTATAATCGCGACAGTTGTGTGCTCGATACCCACACGGAGGAATTAAATATTGAATGTTATTTAATAACATTAAATATTTAAACGTAGCGAGACTCGAATCCGCGCGTATAAAAATTTTGACGTTGTTTGATGAGAACGTATGGCTTAGTGGTCAGAGCGCCTGGTCGGATTCCAGGAGGCGCGGGTTCGAGTCCCGCTACGTTCAAATTTTTATACGTTTTCTAAATAAGTATTTTTCTTTCCTAAGTGTGGAATAACACTTTAAAAAATGTTAAAAAAAAAAAATATTTAATTCTCCCGTGTAGGTATCGAATACACAACCGTTATGCCTCAAGTGTTTAACGGAAAGGGCGAACGAAAGTGTCTTAAAACTCGGTTCCGAGGTTTACTCTGCATATCTTCTATGTGCGGAATACACTATCGAGCTAATACATTTTTTTGAAGTTATTGTGGTGCAGTAGGATATAGTCTGACAGTAAACAAGACTTGTGCCTGAGTTTGTTTGCCCTACTCGGGGGAATGAATAGTTTTAATTTTCTTCCAAGATTTAAAGTTCGCGGCGTTTAGCTCCACCACTTAATATAAAATATATATATATTTTTAATATATACTTTTTTAGAAACGTAGAAAAATTTGAACGTGCGAAGTATTTGAATCCGTTAAGCGCTTCTTGATAACGATCGAATTAGCTTGATGAGAACGTTTGGCTTAGTGGTCAGAGCGCTTGGACGATTTCTGAGAATCGCGGGTTCAAATCCCACTACGTTCAATTTTATACGTTCCTAACAAAGTATTATTAAAATTATATTTCGACATAGGTAAATATTAAATATCTCGCATATTTTTGGATTTATTTTATACCGCACATAGCGGGAATAAGAGTCCATCTCCAACTCCATTTCTATTAAGACACTTCCGTTATTACATACTGTTTTATTATTATTTTATACACAACGCACATGCATTTTGTGCTTATATTTGTTAACATTACTTTAGGCACTGTTTAAAAGTAGATTTATGTCTATGTATATTAAAACATATTTTTTAGAAATATAGTAAAGTTTTACTTTGACCTTTAAGCCATACGTTCTTCTTGCTACTTCGAACTTCTTATTATATGCTTGTTAGAACATTTTCATGTTGTTGGTATTTCTATAGAGATTTAAAAAAAAATCCCATGCCAAAAGTTAATATTGCTTATTGCTAAGAATGGTCATGTTTTATAAGAAAGAAAGCTATTTATTAAAATATTTATAACATTTTCTACACCTGGAAACCTACATCCGGTTCTCAAGAGGCACGGATTCGAATTCTGCTACGTACATTTTTTTTAGATTCCTTATATATTATTGGATACTAATGCCGAACATTTGTAGAAATGTCCCAAAACCAAAATAACATCGGTTACACAAAACACCAAACAACACAAACAAAACGTAATTTATTCATTCAAATCAGATTTTCCGATTTCTACGACACGATACGTACGACGTCTCTAGATTTTTTCTGAATCGGTACACCATTCGTCCCTATTACCGAATATATTTTATTGTCCCAGAGCGGCGATACTTTGTTACAACCCTTGTTTCCATACAAAAAGGATTTATAAAAAAACCTTTCAGCTATTTACAAATATTGAACCGTTAATGGAACAACAAAGAAATGTTTAATGGAGCTCTTTAATTATTAAAAAGCTTATTTTTTGGTCAATCAATATCCTGTGGATTTTTATTGTGAAATTGTGCATTGTTCTAAGCATTTTCAGTAGGGGATGAAATAACTGAGGTGATTTACTCATTGAGGGGTGTTGAGTCAAACTTAACCGTTCTTCACGCACCATCCAATTTTCAAAACATTGCGTGTTGAGTGATTGCGAGTGTCAGCGGAACTTAACGCCGCGATTTATGTTGTTGTTTAAGTAAGAATTCCACCATCGCGTTTACATGCACACGCTATGCTGCCTCGACGGCCTCATAGATACAATTTACCTGTAAATAATTCCAATGATATTATGCACAATGTACAAGTAAAATGAGAATCACAAAAAATGATTTAAAATAAAAGTGATGTAATGAAAATTTAGAGTATTCTGTATAATGTTACAAGTAGCTAGTGTATAATATTTACTCTATTAAGCATATTATTACAAAATTGTTTATATATTTTTTTCCAGAAAATGGAAATGGAGTACTAGTAGGTATCTTTTATTATAAATATGACATGAGGCCGGTCGCGGCACAGGGGCACAAAGTGTGACTGTAAAACCGACTGGTCGTGGGTTCGATCCAAACTCGAGGAGATGAAATATTTACTTAAATTGATATTTCCATTTCTTCGCTCTGGTGTCGAGGACAAACGCGTTGTCCTCGACGGCGTTGAGTTCTGCAACTCAACACGCAATGCCTCCAGAATTCGGCAGAAAGTGGGGAACGGAATTTCTTAACACTAGGTTCCCTCTGCCTAGCCTGCAGTATGCACTGGGATACAGCGTGAAGCTGAAAAAAATGACATAAATTATTACTTAAAAAAAAGATATTATAATTGCATTTACTTTATGATAATATATTTGATGTACTGATCTTATTAATATTTTTATAAGCTCCTGCTAGCTAAAGTTAAGACACCCCAATCTCCCCAATTTCCAAGACATTGCTTGTTGAATGGTGAAACTTAACAACACGATTTTTTTTACCAAAATGAAAAAGGAAAATAAATAATTAACTCAAGTAGTAATCGAATCCACCACGACTTCCAGTTAGATTTTAACCCGACCTTCTACGATAATAATAACCTATTTTTCCATATAAATAGTGTTACAAAAAGTATAAAACTTTACAACTATTCCTTAAACCACTCAATTCATCCCAAAAGGATATTTCTTTATGCTTAAGCACAAAACGTTGGGACTTCCGACCTTACATAAAATATAAGTGTATTTTAACTTTATATGAAACGAACGTCAATTTCAATTCAGAACGATAATATAGAAAAGATGCAAATGTCATTAGTTTTGACCAGTATTATGTTACAGAACAGAATTATGTTCTTTGAGAATAGAATTTCTTTATGTAGGGATAAATTACTGTCAGCCCCACTCAAAGATGTCGATTATCATTTCAACTTAAAGTTAACTTCGTTTTATATTTCGATGAAGTTGCTAATCTTGAGCGAAACAAAGCGAAGTGAAAGGATTGTAGTGCAAAGAATAGTGTTATATTCCTCCGTTCTCTATTTTTATCGTGAGTGCGAATACAAGATTGGTTTTGAAATAATAAATAAAATCATATTTATAAATCTATTGCCTCCTGCCCTGCCCTATCCTTGACAACTTCCTGGTAAAAGTAGGGTCAATAGTGTGCATCCACGACCATCACGCTTAGAGGACTGCTGTCTCTGTCACATAAATCTACTTTTATCTAAAAGGATAGCAAAATAATTCGAAAACAACATAATTGCCAAGTATTATTTGAAAGGCCGCTGTGGGTTCGACTTCCACTCTAGGTAATAAAACAAAACGCGCCGTGGAGTTCCGCCACCAAACACAGAATGTATCGATAATTAAGCAGAAAGTTGGCGATGGAGTGTTATAAATTAGGTTCCCTCAGCCTACCCTGATACATGCAAGATACAATGTGAACCTAAAGAAAATTAGTAAATTTAACTCCAATTTCCAATCCATGTACAGTCCATATACAGTACTCGTATTATTACAGATAAAAACTAATAGTAATAACGGCCAGATGTCGCCTTATAAACGACCAATATTTTGTTTGGCACGTGGCGACGTATTTTGCTTGAAATAAACTTTTAGTAGTTTCTTTTTGTAACTTTTAACTTAGATGTAATGGAGAATGACGATGTCTGGAATTTGAATGGAAAGCGGAGAATAGAGTGTCTTAATACTGGGCCTTATGCGGAGCTCTCGAATGCTCTATGCTTTAATGACTAAAAAGTTTTCAAACTGTATGTGTGTATTACACAGCAGGGTAAGCAGAAAGAACCTAGTATTAAGATCCTTTCCATTCCCCATTTTAGCCGAATTCTGGAGGCATTGCGTGTTGAGTAGCGGAACCCAACGCCGCGCTTTGCCTCGACCGACTGCGACTGCGCCACGATTCTCCTCACATTGAATTGTAACTTCTTACTTGAATAAGTTATTTTACATTGACTTCTACAATAATTGAGATTAGAAATTTCTCTACTGAGCTACAACGGCTCATAAAACAAAAACTCGTCGGCTGTCAATATATAATATTGGCCTTTTGACCGTACAAGACGTGCTTAATATTTCCCAAAGCGTCGACAATTTTTTGCTGGTTACAGTTTAAAGCTGGCAGATTTGTCAGATCTATCGTGAAAGTACCCAAATTTTGTGGGCTTTAAAATATTGTAACGTATTCATGGACAGGACGTCTCAGGGACCGCTATTTTTTAAGGCTTTTTTTTAAATGTAATTATTATTCTTTTTAGCTTTTCAGTAATTTTATTTTTCATGTCCTTAAGGGACAACAAATTTAAATAATATAATATATGTAATAAAGTTATAATTGTTTATTTCGATATATATAATATAACAATATAAGGCAACTTTCAGTCTTTATTTTACCTGAGATCAAGATAAGAACCAACACAAAAAAAAAATTCTATAATTTTAAACTAGTTAGTTACCTGTAAATTTTTAAGCTCTACTAATTATAAAAAATAAAAATCTTCTTCTGAATTTACAACATTAAAATTAAGGTCTAATAAGCATAAAATTATTGAAAGACATTGTACAACGGCTCAGAGCATTGAATACATTTATAGCTTAGTAACTGACACAATTGCAATGTTTGCCTTTTATTGAGACGGCGACGTTGACCTTGAAGGTCACTTTAAAAGAGAAGTTTAATATTTTTTTAACATTCAGATTGCATATTAGTTAAAACTAAAACAATCATTTTTAGTTTTTTTTATGTAAATACGGGCTGGAGACCGCGTCCCGTACCGCGGGATGATTTGCAACCGGGAACGCAACATCCCGCCTTCGAAGGCGCTTTGCCACAAAAACAACTACTGAGCGTTGTAAGAGTGGAGCGTGCCGGGAAGTGCATACGATTTTTGCAAAGAGTAGCGGTCTGCGAGATCGCCTGTCTATAGTTAAAGGCTAAAATTCAGTAAAATTAAAATTAAATCAGCTTCACACTGTCATCAGTCCCACACATAGCAGGGTAGGCAGAGGGAATGTAGTGTTAAGACACTCCATTCCCCACTTTCCACCGAATATTGGAGGCATTGCGTGTTGAGTGGCAGAACTCAACGCCGCGCTGTGCCTTGACAGAAGAGCGAAGAAATGGAAATATAAATTTAAATAAATATTTCATTTCCTCGAATGGGGATCGAAACCACAACCGTCGCGTTACAGTCACACCCTTGTGCCCCTGGGCCACAACGGCCACAATGCATAGTATCACCGCATTCATCTTCTTCACAAAACACACGCTATGTACCTACTGCATAAAAACATCACACAATTCATACAATATTCACACACACACGCCCACACCATTTATTTTCATCACTCAAGAAGGATTAGCGGCGGTTATTTGCGTTATCACAATATGTGTTTAATATACTGAGTGTGACAGAGATGTGGTGTAATCAAGTGTTGATATACTTAAAAATATTGTATTTCTTTCATATTACATTATATTGTAGGTTTAGATATTAGAGCTTGTTCGTGGGGCACACGCGTGGTACGGTAAGGTTGTAGATTCAGTTCCCACGCGGGGAAATGAAATATTTAATATTTTTATTTCCTCGGATTGGTAACGGGGTGAAGCGCGGCTTTGTGCCCAACCACTCCACAAGAATTCGACAGAAAGTGGGGGACGGTGTTTTAATGGGTAACGAAGTATACACTAGGTTCCCAGGTTCCTTCTACTTACCCTGCTATACACAGGATACTGCTTCTAGCTAAACCAGTAAAAAAATATTGTAACACAGCTTTTCTTCAACTTTGAATAAATTTTTTTCGAAATATTTATTTCTGAACTCATAAGACTTCCACCAAGTTATATTTTTTATCCTTCTATCAGAAAACAAGAATGAAGTGACGTAAATAAATAAAAAGAATAAAAATAAGAAGTTACGTAATAAGCAAAAATCCATATTATTGAATGTAAATCTGTTGGATTCTTTCTCATTTTAAAAATAGCTTAAATCCCTATTTTATCAATAGAAATAAGACGGGCTTATTATTAAGCTATTCTTATAGATAACTTCAAGATAAATTATACTGAAAATCTTTTATAGCCTACATTACTCACGCTCCTTTTCCTTTCTTCCTTTTTATACACTACGTACTAAAAATATCATCATGTTACCGTGACGTCGTTCAGTTGTTTTAGGTGCAACGCGATGGTCATAGATTCAAATCCACTTAGATAAAGTTTTATATGTATAATATAGAATTTTACTTATAAGTTTATACAGTGGGATATCATTGACTGTAAGTTTGAGTTAAACTATGCATATGCCATTTATACACTCCACACTATGATTATAGTATGGAGAGAATTATTTTTATTTCCTTTTCTTCCGGCGTTGAGTTCTACTTCCGTTTATATATTTATATGATTCTAATGGAAAGGAAAGAATAGAATGTTCTGCCTATCCTGCTATGCAGATATAGAATGAAGCTGAAAAAAAAATGCAATTTTTTTCAAATATTTCTACTTTAAAATGAGTGAAGAGTGTAAAAATAGACTACCTAATGAACATTATATTTTATTTGTCCATTGTTTAAAAAAAATCTATAATAAAATAAAAATAATACTTTTTACCAGTTTAAGGATTAAAATCAAACATCACAAATGCAGCGGAATGTCAATAAAAAATGATGTTTTTTTTATTGGCATTGCGTTGTACCCCGTATCCCGTAGCAGAGGGAATCCCGTATAAAAACACTCCATTCTCCATGTTACGATCAGTTTTCGAGAAATTGCGTGTGGCTCAGTTTTTGAGGCAAAGTGCGTCAGAACTCAACACCGCGCTATGTATATTGTTACCAGAACTTGAAAACAAAAATAATTAATGCCTCCAGCAAACTAAAATATCTCTAAAACATTTGTTTTTTTAAATAATAAATTTTTCCCATTGCACTTATCATTTCGATTTAATAAAAATAATATTATTAAAATCTTATATACTTGCTATAAAGTGTAGAATGACAACGTTAAGCCAACGCCATTATCACGGTTGAACATAACAGTAACAGTGTCCTGGCACGTGGCCGTTTTA
>DWLH01002670.1:0-10485 GCA_018249795.1 Heliconius telesiphe telesiphe | reverse complement strand
CACTTGGTGTTTAGGTCCCCCACTAGGTTCACTGAAGATCTGATCAAGGTCACTGGAAACCGTTGGATGTGGGTAGCGCAGTACCGATCCTTGTGGTTATCTTTGCTGAAATGAACGATCCATCGATGGCCTCATATACATAGATATATGAAAAGGATTGATTGATGTGTAGTGTGATGGTTTTATCTTTTTATTTATTATTATTTAAATAATAAAATAAAAATATTTAAGGCCTGATTTCTCACAAGAATTGACTGTAAACACGACAGGTTTGATTACCACTCGAGGAAAGAAAATATTTAATATTTTCAATTCTTTGCTCTGGTGTAGACACAAAAAAAAAGTTTTGCCACTCAACATGCAAAAAAAATATATACTACGTATAAGGTTAAATAATCTTTATTCAATAATTATTTATGAACCTTAAGAATATTAAAATTTTCATGAATGAAGCTCGCAATGGATGAAATCATAAACTTAACCTACTTATAAACATAATTTTCGCTACGTGCCGCAATCAGCTAATGTTTTACTGCAGTTTAAAAGAAATATAGAGCTAGAATTATAATGCTGTATTATCACTTAAAGAGTTTATATGTGTGCACAAAACTTAGAATAAGAGACAAGTAATAAATGCAACTACGAAAACTAAAAAAAAAATGCGGGCTCACTGTCTGGAATGAAAGATTTCTACTCCGATAATGCATGGTATGCGACTAACATTCGATTTTAATATTGTTACAAATTTATGGGATATATTATTTTCGACCTATAGGTAGATATAGTTAACGAGGCTTCAGATGAGTTTCTAATGTGTTTTAAAGATAAAGTTTATTATCTTAGAATTAACTTAGAAATCAATAAATAAAAGTCCAACATGAAAAAGTGTTGAATTTTAAAACACCGGATATTGCATGTGTCGTTTGAGTTAATAATAAATACAGGTCTAGTGTAGGCCGGTTTTTAGAAACATTATAAGCCGGAGGCCAAGCAAGTGACGTTACACTTACACTATATATGAACACTCACACAAATGCAAAGTTCTACTTAGACCTCACGGAGTGTAGCTTATTTTAATTGACACATCAATTATAATTTGGAAATACGTTATATTTCTGATAAATCAATTGATTTTATTTAAAAAAAAAACAAATGTTTATGTCAACTAAATAATATATTATAGAACTCCAAAATGATCTTTGTTAAATAAAAATTAACTTCTAAGAATCCTAATAATATATTAAAATATTTGACGGGTACATTTTCCCAGGATCTATAAATGTAACAACTTTTTATTCACAAGAATTTTCATTTCCCCTTTCTCTCCTTTGAACGTTTAATACAGAAAGGCGAAGTTAAATGCAATAGAGATCTGCGAACTGTAATGAAAATGTATATTGTATCAATAAAAACAATTTAATATAAATTTTGTACTATTCATTCTAACTTCATACTATATTTCATAATAGGAAATCCAAACAGATGTTTAGTTTTAGTAATAATATACATAAGTGTTTTATAAAACTAACCGCTAACGATTTGCTAATTGCTTCGCGTACTGCTCTGGTTTCTTACAGAATGAGCTGACTGTATCTTGACTTCTGGTATGGAGGGTTTAAGACTTCAAAGTTTTTATGGTCCCAGGTGCAACACGAAAAAGTGTTTTAATTTCATGTCCTTGTATTTCAACAGCCTCGAGATCTATTTTTGAGTTTTATCGAAACTGATGTAATGGTTAGATTTATCCGCTGTACTCTCACACACACACCTGACTTCGATACGGTCCATTCTTGACATCGTCGATGTGTTCCTTCATTCTAACATCAATGCTTCTCTTTGTTTCCCCGATGTGTGATACGCTACAGTCACAAATCTAATACCTAAAATGTAACAACACATTTTTTAAACATTTTTAAAGTGTTATTCCACACTTAGGAGAGACAAATACTTATTTAGAAAACCCACCACCACTAAGCCATACGTTCTCATTAAGCTTTTTGTTTTCTAAATCTGGAATAACACTTTAAAAATGTTAAAAATGAATAAATTGTAAACAAAACAAAAAGCCCGACTGCTTATACAAAATTTATGTATCCAACAATATATCGGTTTATTAGTATAACAGTTACAAGGGAACAAAGGAATGGACAAAATACATATACGCTAAAAACGTAATCCTCCTTTTGGGTCTCGCCGTAGTCTGGTGTAAAAAACGTTCTGCCACTAAAGGCCTAAAATATAAGGCACTAGAACTACAACTTACGATAGTTATACGAATATAGTATGAGCAAACTCAATTAACAAAGCTGCAAAATCACATAAGGCATGCTGCTTTCCACACGTGCTCTATCAGCACGAACAATCACTGGCTTTTCGCATAAATTTCAAACAGGCAAGCTTATATTCACCTGAAGACCTGAATTCAGAATTACAAATCGCAACCCCTACATGAGGTTGAGGGCAGTCGTGGTGCGCAAGTGTGCTACTGTAAGCACGACAGGTTCTGGGTTCGATTCCCAATCGAGGTAACGACATAATTAATATTTGTATTTTCTCTCTAAGATAAGCCACCCAGCTACATGCAGGATATAGCGTAAAGCTGAGAAAAAAAATAATATAAAAAGTCCACACAGCTTCTATGATCACAATAATACAAAAAAATATATTATTTATTTTCGTCAAAATTTAGACAAATATGTATATTACAGATTTAATTTGTTAAGAATGCACACGGGATATTGCAACATGAGGTTAGGTGTGTTGCAGTTTTTATGACTAGGTACATCACGACTGTACGAACTAAAGTCTAAACATATTTGTCGGTATTATTTCTGTGTTACAGTAGTTTTTACGTAGCGCACGAGTCGGTCTCACTATTTCGTATTAATTTTGTGTTTGTATGTCATTGGGAACGTGGCTTGTAAAAGTCGACAATATAAAATTTAGGGGGTACTGATTTATTGCTCTGCTACAAAACGATCCTATAAGGGTTCCGTTTTTCCTTTTAGAGGTACAAAACTCTTAAAGATCTAGGTTAAATTAGTGATTGATCACTATTTTCTCTCTGTTTAAAACAATATACCTATATAAAAAAAAAAAATTATTTTACGCAAGTCACTTAAACTGTTATCCATTTACAATAAATTAATACCCACGTAAACACACCTCGTATTCGAAAGCTAAGGTTATAATGACATTACAAAACGTTCTCCAAGTATAAGTAGGCGTATGCTCATCGTGAGGGTTGCAATGAAAGGGTTGCGGTCGTTCCGCAGGGAAGCTAAAAGGGTCAAGTGACGGATGAACAATTTCACACACGCTGATTTGTCAGTCGCAAGACAATTGGGTTGGAGGAGAATAATATTATTTTCTGAATTTCTTTATAACTCTAGCTGTATCCCGCATGTAGCAGAGTAGGCAGAGGGAGCCTAGTGCTTAGACACTCCACTTTTCACCGAATTCTGGATGCATTGTGTGTTGAGTACTGGAATCAATTCCAGCACTCAATGCCTCACCTTGGCAAACACCCAACCTTAAATCTCTATAGAAGATGGTACCTTTAAGAAAATAGTCATTTGTTTACGCTAACCTGTGTTACCCAAGGCCCTACTGTGTATCCCAAAAAGATAAAAAAAACGAAATCCTTATAGGATCACTTTGTTGTCTATGCTTTGCCGCTTGATCAAATCTATACTATGCTAGCTAAATTGTAAATATTGTAATTTTCAACAATCTTTCTTAGCTTCACGCTGTATTCTGCACATAACAAGGTCCTCGATTTTCAACTTAATATACAAATGTACCTACATATACCCTCATAATATTAATTATTTGTAGGTATGTTATACTCGACGTTGTATTATTACTTACTACAACTTCTCGGAGACCATTGTTTATAGATAATCTTGATATATTGTAACTGATAACAACATAATATATTAATTTCTCATAATCTAAGGCTGATTCTGGGATAAATGAAGATTTACACATTATGTTTGTGTAGGTATATTTTTTACGACTGTTTTTTCCATATGATTATTATTATTTTATTTTATATATTTTTTTTAATTTTTACTCTAAACCTTGGGCCAAACGATGGCAAAATATTTTTTTTGTTATATTTTAATCGTATACATTTTTTTTTCAGAGCTATTTTTGTAATTATTTATATAGTATGATCGTGAATAAGTGCTTAAATAAATAATAATAATAATTAAGTCAAAAAATATTATAATAATGCTATTAAAATTCCATCTTCCGAAAATATAAACGAATTGAAATAGGTGTTAGCTTTACCTATCTATACTGAAAGTATAATAAAAAATAATATTTCTTTATTTAAATAATAAAAACCCCATGCAAATTACTGATACTAATTATGAAACATTTTTTATTCGTTTTTAAAGCGTTGAGTTGCGCCATTTATAGGTATAAGACGAAAGTGAAAATCGGGGGTAGACTCTTGACATTAGGTTCCCTCTGCCCACCCTACTTTATGTAGAGTATACAGCGAAAAGTAACAAAAAAATACATAAAATACAGTATAATATGCAATTTTAGATCCAGTTACAATTCAAAGTAAAAAAATTAAAAATAACAATATTTTTTGAATGACAATGACATTTTAATCTCTATATATAATAAGACAGTATAAATTTTTTGTCTGTACATTTAGCAATTTTGTCTGAAATGGATAGAGGGACACTTAAAAAGAATAATAGAAAGCAAAAATATTTTTTTTGAATTTCTTGTCCGTCTCTCTGTCGATATGTATGTCTACATTTTTCTCTGAAAGTTCTGAATCAATTTACTTCAAAGTTTCACCAATTGCTTTGTTTTAACTCAACTTAACTACTAAAGTTTGGTTCATCAAAATCGGTTCATTAAAAAAAAGTTATCCTCATTTGAATGAACTCAAGGCATTAGTTTCCTGGCTAAAGAAAGACATTCGAAACGTCTTGGTTATATGACTGTTGATAAAAATATATATTATTGAAGCACTATTATACAATATTTTATACAACAAAGTAAACAAAATTGAACTGTTAGTGGAGATTACCTTCATAAATCATAACAGTTAAGCTTAAGCCGTAATTAATTCAACACATAGGTAAAGACCGATTTGATCTTAAAAGAAATATTAAGTAAATACATAGATTCTTCGGTTCGTTCGTTTGAAATAAATCTATATAAAAATGCCTAAAAACAGCCTTTCTACGTGCTCTCTGTAATAACTACATATTTACCAATTGTACATTTACATAATAAATAATATATGTAACTAATTTAAAAACTGTACAGGAATTAATATAATGTAGTAAAAAAATTAAATATATATATGGAAAAGACAAGGCAAACGAGCGTTCGGGTAACCTGATGGTAAGTGATTACCGCCGCCCACGACCCCGTGCAACACCAGAGAAGCTGCAGGTGCGTTGCCTGCCTGTAAGGTGGGTTGGGCGCCGGAGAATTAGAATATTACAGATTAAAGCAATAAAAAATTATATTAGAAGTCATTATAATTGTCAATCAATTCTGTTTATTAAATAAATAATCATGTAGTTAAAGCGGGCGAAGCCGCAGGCGGGCCGCTAGTATATAATACAACAATTTACTCTAAGCATCCCTAAATTTAAAACCGATTCAAAAGGAAATTATATGTGAACCATTTAAGTAACTAATACGTTACTTATCCTGGTATCTGCTAAATTGACCGTTGCATTTTATCCATATCACCTGATCTGACCGTACCGCGATGTTGTTTGCAAATACACTATAAAATCATGTACATTTTTTTATAAGTTTCACATTGTATCTGGCATTCAGCAGGGTAGGCAGAGGGAACTTAGTGTTAAGAGACTCTGTTCTCCGTTTTCAGCTAAATATTCTAGATTTACTACAAATCTAGTAAAATGTGAAAAATTTATATGCGATTCTTTGTAGAAAAACTCTTAACTCCAATATGTAATTTATACATTTTCTTCCATTAATGATCTCAATTAAGTATCCCTCCGTAACAATCTACCTACCTAATGGAGGCAAGTAATAAAAAGAATGAACAAGGCGAACAGAGGAAAACAATACAATTTCAATAAAGATCAAATTAGATGGTTAATATAAAATAACGCTTCTTAAGTTCAGTGAAAACTCTAGAAATATGAAAATATGATATATTTCTTCCCAATTCAGCATTTTCGTCAGCGATTGGAATCATATTTTTAAGTACAATAAGGTGATTTATGACGTAGAAACAGTCTTTAGGGAAAACGTACTCATAATTTGACTGACGCAGCTTTCTTTGCGTATTTGACCTATTTTTACAATTTTTAACGTTTTCTATTTGTGCCATATGATAAATGGTTATATTTTTCTTTTGATTAGAAGAATACTTTTGAAAGAGCCTCAGAATCTTCAGTTAAAGCATATCTTAAAATTGTTATACCATTTCTGAACTAATTAAAGATTATATACTTACGATTTTTATAACAAAGACTTGAAGGCTTAGTGAACTTGAGCATATTTGATCTACTGATGACAGGTTTCATTTCAACGAAAAATATATATTTTTATTTTCGTTTCATTTATTTTAATCTTAATCCATGGATGTAAGTGAGGCTGTAAAAATGTGAATGACAAAAATAAGAACAAAAGCATTTGGTACAGAAATCACGGTTATTTTTTTATTATTATTAAAAAAAAGTATTTTTTTATTATTTTCGATTAAAAAACATATATATTTTAATTAGAGAAAATAATTATTTGAGTGTGTAACGTTAAAACAATTAAGTGAATCAAACAACAAATCTAGAGCAGACGATTTCAAATGGTATATATCGTACATACTATATTTTCAGCAGCATACATGCATTGTAGCCATCGTCATTTAATGTACCTAATGAAATTAACTATTGATATTATTATTTATTATAGTAATTGCTTTAAAGCAATACAAATATAATGTAAATAAAATATAGGAGATGATGAATGATAGATGATAGAAATTCATACTCAAAATATCTCTGAATGATTTTTATTATTTTGCAAATGATTATAATATCTTAGTTTCGTGTGTACTCTGTTGATTGTCGAATCATTAATATAGCAGGCGAAAAACCACTGTATGTTATTTATGTTTTTACCTTTACATATGAGAATTGAATATGAGTGTGTGAATAGTAGCAAATCACCTTGTATTATAAAAAAAAAAATATTTTTCTTGGTAATTTTTTTCAGACCGGTCGTGGCGCAGGGGCTCAAAGTGTGACTGCAACCACGACTGGGTGTTGGTTCGTTCTCCTTCGAAGAAATGAAGTATTTCATTAAATTTTTATCTCGATTTCTTCACTCTGGTGTGGAGGCAAAGCGCGGCGTTAAGTTCCGCCACTCAACACGCAATGCCTCAACAATTCGGCGGAAAGAGTGAAGCGGAGTTTCTTAATACTAGGTTCCATCTGCCTGTGAGCGGGATACAATGTGCAGCTGATTAATTTTTTTTATATTTTTCATTTGCTATAGTTATAAAAATTATGGTGGTATTCGTAATTGATTGACATTCGATATTACAATGGTTTACCGCAAGCATGTTAGATTATATACTGTAAATGATATGACCTTTCCAACCCGAATATATGTTTGTACATACTTTCATGATAATGTGATAATAAAAGAAAGCAATAACGGTAATTAGAATTTATATTCTTTACAACCTATTTGATCAAACTCTATACATTAGCAGGGTAGGCAAAGGGAACCTAATGTTAATACATTCCGTTATTTGCCGTCGAATTTTGGAGGCATTGCGTGTTGGCGAGACTAGAGCGAAGAAATAAAATATTAAATTTCCTCGAGTGGAAATCGAACCCACAATTCGAGTTTGTACTTCTGCGCCATGACTAACCTTATATTACTTTTTAAGAATATTTTTGCTGCATTTTGTCATATTTTTGAAACGAAGTAACCACCCGTAAAGGAATTTCCCACGTTCAAAATCAGTATTTGCTGCGGCTTTTTGAGAGACGTCAAAGAGATTGCCTCTTCGCTGAGAACGCCTGATTTTACCAGACTGCGAAATACTGAGGTTCTTTCAGTTCCAACCTTTTTTATTCCGGACTAGATTGTAGGAAATAGAAACCGGAAAATCCTGTTTCGCTCACAATATTCGTGAATAGGAACTGATGTTAAGAGTGGAGCGACAAACAGCATTGCAACATCATATTTAAAGAGAAGAGACTAGCGCATAGGGACACTAACAATAATATAAAACAATTGGACGTTGTATAAAGCTGTAACAATAATACAGAAAGATTGTTAAGAAATTTAACATTTCTGGGATTTCAGCTTTTTGCTGCAGTTTTACTGTTCTTTCGAGCCATAATTTTGTAGAGTATTATTTTTCTTGAGTTCTATAGTTATCTACAAAACTTTTTATATATTTATATTTACATAATACCAGCATCTTGCTAAAATAAAGGGACGGAACGAATTATTATAAATTCGTTGTGCCCGTTTTTTTTCTTTAGTAAATTGTTAAGGTTTTAGTTTTCTTTTATGGCAAATTACATTGTCATATTATGCAGGACAAGTCCAGATTTATTCTCCATTAACTATACAGCAGTATAAACAAAGATAATCTAATGTTAAGATACTGCTCTCTCCCCTTTCCGTTTCAATTCAAGATATTGACACAAATAAAATAAAAATAATTCAAAGCATAAATTATAATCAACATATTCCTAGAGTGGAGTTTGAACGACAAATCCTTGTGTAAAAACATAAATGCATCGATTTTGCGGCATTTTGTATGAAATTCGCCGCGTAATCAAAACCTAAAGGGTACTTCCCGTGGACCTACAGTTATGAAATTATAATAATTTAATTATAAAGAGAAAAATTTGAAAAGTGATATTTTATAGGTATTTCATAGAAAAAATCATTACAAATTTATATTTGGAGTAGAAAATACAAAGTGTAAGTGTATACAAGCGCAAATTTAAGTTTGTAATCTTTAATATATTGTATTTCCCGTCGACCTAAAATCCTCAAATATGTACGTAAGTCTTAATGGGCGAATTCGAATCGCAATTAACCGGTTTTTTTATTAAGGTACGACTTTTTTTTTTAGTAATGACGTGCGACATAAGTTGACATGTTTTACAAACAGTAAGGTGCAAACCATAAATCTTGATATTTTTTCATATGCCAAGTTCCTACGCTTGCAATCTATCAAAGTACATTATATCCTTTTCTATATGCTTAAACTGTTTCTATCAACTCTTAAACGACAAAACTTGTAAGATTTCTATGCTTATTTTTCAGGCCATGCATTATGATTAATTATAAAGACTGTAAAATCAATAGTTGTGGATTCAATCCAAGCGGGGAAATGATTATATTTAAATTATTTTCATTTCCCCACTCTTGTACACAAAACGCGGTATTGACTTCCGCTACTTGACACACAATATCTCGTAAATTGGGCAGTAACTGTGGAACTACGTGTCTTTATATTAGTATCTCGTCGTCTATCATACTGTAAGGGAACAAGCATGAATCTATATAAGATACATTTTTGCATGACAAATTTGCATATTTATTACATCTAAAACGATTTCCCTTTTCGAAAAAATTTAAATATAAAATGGCGTCATCATGGCGTAGCGGTATAAGTGTATGATTATAAACGTGTGTTCGATCTAAACTCGAGGATATGAAATTTTTTTTTTTCATTTCTTCGCTCTGGTGTCCCAAAGCGCAGTATTAAGTTATACCACTCAACACGCAATGCCTCTAAAAATCAGTGGAAATGAATAAACAAATGTCTTAACACTAGGTTTTCTCAGCTCTTTTTAAAAATATATATCGCAGAGTATGAATACGGAACGGTAAGTTGTTTGACTTGAGTGTATACAGAAGATAGAAGATGGCAATACTATCAGTTGTCAATGTCAATTGTCAGTTTTTAGGGAAGTGGGGTAAATGACGCGTCGTTCTTATAATAGTGGGAACGAGCGATGCGGACTTCATTTCTCCTTCAAGCATACTGCACGGTTCGTCGTACGTCGGGTTTCCAAAATGTAAAATCTTAAATATACGCGATTAATCCGGTTAAATTAGTTTTATTTAAAATGTGTAATAATCGTGAAAATCAAAGAACTTATTATGTGAACCAGTACGGACTGGAAAACGCAAACAAAATACGTCGACTTGAGTATCTAAAAACAAAACGATATCAACGATAAGATATCTAACATCGATTAATTTCTTAAAAAGGTGCCGCGATAATAATCTCATACCAGTTTGTGTACAAATCGCGCCGAAAAAAGACATAAAATATTGCAAAAAGATAAAGTAAAGTAAAAAAAGTAAAATACTCTTTATTGTACACCGATTATTACATTAAAATAATGTTCATAATTATCGATATGATAGTACAATAGGCGGCCTTATTGCTAAATGAGCAATCTCTTCCAGGCAACCTTGTGGTAG